>CAUYON010007991.1:0-29967 GCA_963573935.1 Arctocebus calabarensis | reverse complement strand
TGACCAAAAATCACAGAACAACAAAGATATCTGTACCAGATTGTTTATTGCAGCCCAATTCATAATTGCTAAGTCATGGAAGAAGCCCAAGAGCCCATCGATACACGAATGGATTAATAAACTGTGGTACATGTATACCATGAAATATTATGCAGTCTTAAAGAAAGAGGGTGACTTTTCCTCTTTCATTTTTACATGGATGGAGCTGGAACATGTTCTCCTTAGCAAAGTATCTCTAGAATGGAAGAAAAAGTATCCAATGAATACACCCCTAATATGAGACAAATTCTTTATCGTTCAAGTGAAGGCTACAAACCATTTATTGCACAGAAAGATAGGGAAAGGGTAGGGGGAGATGGGACAAAGGGTGAGATCACATGTGTGGTACATATTCGAAGGGTCAGGAGAAAACTTCTAAATACAGATCAAAAATGTTTTCATATAGTAAAAGAGAAAATATCATGAATGTTATGTCAATCAGGTTGATAAAAATATCTCAGATTGCATGTGAAGCCCGCACACTGTACCCCCTGATTGAACTAATGTACACAGCTATGATTCAATAAAAAAAAAGTTACTTAAATAAAAAAAAAAAAAATCTCTCTCAACCCAGAAATCGTCTTCACAAAGGTAGCACAGAGGGAAAGAAATCCCACTTTAAGGTTGAACAATCATTAAGCCAGAATATGATCTGCATTACAGTCAATCTGCTCAGATATTGCAAAGGCATAAAGACATCTCAACCCCTTATATAGCCAAACAGATGCAACTCATTGTATACATATTCCAATATAGACAATAAGTAGTTCTCAAGTAAGAAGATGTGACAGCAACATTTGTCACGAATAATTCATTCTAACTCTATCTAGTAATTTGGGTGACATCTTAGTGAATGAGAAGGAATGAAAAGGAATATATCATGATTGAACAAACTTAAATTGAGAAGGTATGGGAAGGAATACATCATGACTGAAGAAACTTAAATAGCTGTATAAGTGGTAGAAAAAATCTATAACTCTCTTTGACATATTTTTATTTTCAGAGAGTTTTCTGAGACTGACAGAATTCTTGAGCTTTAAAAATTTAGTGGTGTATCAAAGTATGAAAATAATTAAAGTTGAAGGTTAGAAAATATCTTGGGTTCAATGATGTCACTTAAATCTGATGTTTACTCAACGTTAACTATTATTATACCTTGTACAGGACTATATTCTGGAAACAAATCAAATATTAGTTTGAGTGTTACTTTAATAAGAAATAGTTGTGATGATAAAATGCCTTTGAAGCCATTAAAAATACTCATAAGAAAAGGACATACTAGTTCAATTTGGTGTTTTGTGTGGGAGTAAACTTGTCTAAGTTATTCTTGATTTTTGTGACTAATAGTGTGTATTTCTTCACCTCTCATGTCCTTGAAAACAAATGTTTGCTTAGGGTTTTATTTGCCATTTGTTGGTTTCCTCATTACTCCAATAGAGTGGCAGCAGGAGCTAGGCAGGGCAGCAGAGTGCGGGAGTTGATCAGGGCCAGTGGGTCTTGGTAGGCGACTGGCGCCGTAAAGGACTCCTCCTACAGAAACACAAGAAAATGAGTTTTCCTACCAAAACATGAAGAGTCATTGGGAAGTGTTCTTTTTCCCCAGAAAAATTAAATGTAGTTTGTCTTCTGTCAAAATTAATTTAATTGAAGAATAGGAAACTCTACCCTTCAATTCCACTTTAGAGTACAAGAAGTGCTAACTGCTTTCCTTTGTAATTGGCTTTATCATTCATGTTGCAATTAGTTTAGCCTAATCCACCTCTCCCTTATTAAGAGTGGATATATTGCAGAGCAGAGGAAAGAGCGCTCATGTGTTGAGAAAATTATTATGTATGAAATTAACTGTCTAAATCAAAATTCTCTTTTGTTTTAATGAAAAAGGCTTAGTTTTCACTTATTTCCAAGGAAAGGAAAGGAGCTCCAGAGCCTTCTGAAGGTATATCGGGAGATGAGACTTCATTTCCATGACAATTAAAGATTTTGTGGTGGGGAATGGAGGACCATAGTAAGAATCCTTTTCTCCCTTGAGGCAAGAAAATGGAAAAATTAGTACAGCCTAATGAAGGATAAAGTTTTCACCTTATCCAGTCACCAATATAGTTCTTGTGTAAAGAAAATTGAATTATAACCATTTTGTCACTGGTTTAAATTTATAGAGTTTTATTATTTATAAATTTAATTGAAACTGATATATTGAGAATTTTCATATACATGATAACTAGCCCATTTTGGTATAGAAAGCCTGTATTGAGGTATAAATTTTCCTGTAACTTTTTATCTTACTTTAAATTCTTTATTAGAATACTTATAAAAGATAGACTTGAAAGTAAACATCAAACGATGAATATTTTCCATATATATACTAATATGTAATTTTACAAAAAATGTTTTACATGAAATTAGTTTATTTTTTCAAAACATGCAGATTTTTTTTACCTTTAACAACACATGCTTTATAGAATTCAAGGAAAATAGTTCTATGCCTTCCTTCTTCCCCTAGAACATCTTTTGTTATCCATTCCCAGTAATATAATAATAATAACAGAAGCTCTTTATTAAGGTCTTCTGATGACCTGGGCTATATCATTTAGAGCTTTTTCTATATATCCTCAAAGGTAATCCTTCGTGGTGGCCATCATCTTTGTTCAGAGATAAGAAAACTGAGGCTTTGGGAGATTTCAGTCACACAACCAAGATGATAAATCTAGATAGCTGCAAAGCCTGGATTTGAAGACTCATGGGGAAACTTCAAGGTCAGGACATTGTGCTGCTTCCCAGGGACTAGAATACACCACATGCACTTGGGAAATTTTTTCTTCCAGGAAAAGTGTGATTGAAGAGGCTGGACTAGGAAGACCACAGGTAGCAGTGGATTGGTAGCAATATTTGGGTTGCTTTTGATATATTCAAATAGAAAACCTAGTTTAATTTTATAAATAGCATGTGCAAGCAGGTCATTTCAACAATTTTCACTAAAATAAAACTTAACTTTTTACCTAAAATGTGAAAAACGCTGTGCTAGATGATTCAAAGAGAAGATGATAGAAAGAAGTTGCACTTGAACAGTCTCCGAAGCAGAGAGATGCTCAACACAAGATTGTGGGTGAGGTGGACGCAGAGAAGAGGGTGAAAGGAAAGATGTAAAGGAAGCAGGAAGAGCAGGAAGAAACCCAGGTACCAAGTTAAGATATAAACAAAAGTACTTGAGTGAAGGCAATAGATGCTCTAACTGAAATATAAACAAAAATGTAAATTTTGATTACAGTTTAGTCCTCAGATTGTATTTATGGACTGTATTATGAATAATGGGTTTAGTTTTAACAGACATGGAGAGGGATGTCGAGTGTTACAGTCGAGCTCATTGGAAAATGATGCGAAACATCACAGTGGTCTGCCTAACTCGTGTTCTGAATTCTAGACTTCACATCCTGTCCCACAGACAGAATCAGAATAAACATAAACATAGAATCGTATAGTTCCTTCCCTATATCATTCCAATAACCTGCTATTTACTTGCAATAAAATACCAACTCCTTTTTCTAGCCAACAGGAGCCTATGTTATTCAGCCCCGCATATCCTCTCCTTCCTCACAGCGCTTCCCTTTCTCTATACTCCAACCAACCACACCAATCTTTCATTTCCTCCATTTCCTCAAATTTAAGACCTTGGGTGTATTTTCTTTTTCTGCTTATAATACACTAAACCATGATCTTTGGCTGGCTATCTCCTTATTTTTATTTAATTCTTATTATTGTTCAGTTATTTACCCCCTCAGAAAGGCTATCCATTTTCATGACAATGTCATTATCAGTTTTTATTCATTTGATTAATTCATTGATTAATTAGCTGAGCAAAAGATTTCTTGTTTGTCTGTTTTTCTCACTAGACATTGTACTCCATAGAGTTAACAATATCTCGGTCTAACTTAACACTTAGCTCAGCACCTGAAGGGAGCTGGGGAAGTTTTCAGAGGATATTTGAATATTAATTGTACAGTGTACAGGTACAACAAATGATAACTCAAGAGTAGAAAGAGGTTTTTAGACATATGTCTCCAGAAGAATTGAGCTCCTTAAAAGAAAAGGATATTCGGTATTAAAACAAGGGAGACAATTTTGAAACTCCACCAAGACGATCAATCACCAGAAGACTTGTCAATTGTAGCCTTATGAACAGGCAAAGATTATGCTCTTATTTACCCTCACATGAAAATGAGAAAAGCTCTTGCCTGTAAAAGACAGAAATTACAGGCGGATAAGCAGGTTTAATTTAGGAAGATGATGACTGCTTTTCCTTTTTATATCAAAATTGGGATTATGGCAGAGAAACTACTTCGAATTATCCACAGGTGTTTGGAATTAGGAAGCAGATGCTCAGTGATGTGGTTAAACTAGAAAAAAATAATTGAAATTAAGTGCAAAGAAGTTGATTATTTCAGATCAATGTGACTTTATGAAACAAATACTACCCACTGGGTTGTGTATAATAAGAGATTTATAATATCTCTGATCTAGTAAGCTCAGATTCTATAAATTATATGTGTTAATGTATATACTATTTAAAATTTTTTTTGTATTTGCTTTGGTAGGACATTTGGAAAACTGAAATGTTTATGTTAGCTCTTCCTAAAAATTTGGGCTTCATTTAGAGGATTTGATTTAATGCCACACATCTCATCTCTCTTATTTCCCTTTGCCAACTTACAGATAGATGTATTCCTATTCAAAACTGTTTGGAAGCTGAAAATACCGTTTGGTAAAGTAACATACAAAGCCAAAAGACTAAAGTAGATAGGTTATGCATTAGTTACAAGAAAGAGACATATATGAATAGTAAAATTTGTAAAGTGTTGGTGCTATTAGGGCGTAGTTGATGACAACATACTTCATATATACATACTTTTCAGAGTACAGCAAGGATCTGAGAATTAGGTTGGCTGTGATCGCTGGCTTCTGAGGAACGCCAGGTTCAGAAAGAAAATTCTTTGTATTCTGAATGTTCAGAGTTGGCAAAGTTCATGTTTCTTGTGTAGTACAGTTCCACATCCTGTTGAAAAAGACTGTTAGGGTGCAAGGTCTAAGAAAGAGCAATTTAAGAAGGAAATTGTGGCAGAAAAGGGGGGAATAAGAAAGGATGGGTATTTGGGGAATACCACCTGGCTCCGGGGTAATCCATGTGCTTCAGTTTTGTCAAAAACAGAGAGTGTATGTGTTTGGTATTTACAGAGTTGCATTGCGAGTGTTTGTGTGGTTTTCCTAATACAAAACTAACTTTTGTGGAGACAGGTGGTAGAAGGCAGCTGCTCCTGTTTATTAATAGCATGGAACTCAGGCAGATTTGGGGAAAATAACATTTTTCTCGCCTTCCTGTTTAGACTTGTGAATTCAGGTCTAGAAGAATGGTCTTGTTCATATTGTATACTTGGTGGTACGCAGGAACAGACCTAGCACTACATTTATCTCTACCTGACCATTTTTTAGAGTAACTAAAACTCAATTAAGTAAACATGGTTTATTTGTTTTTTCCTATTACTGTGAAGTCCTTTCTCTCCTGAGATTGCTAAAATATTTTTTCTTAGTAAGTCTTCCCAAGTATAACTAGCTTATTTCTCTTCTGTACCTAAATACCTTCATTCTTACCCCCGGAACTCAAAATTACAAAATTACAACCATTGGAACCTAACTGAATTTCATGAAAAGCCGTATTTTCTTTACCCTTTCCGTGTGTTATATCTGTAAGTAATTCTGGGAGGCAATGTGAAAACTATTTAAGTTCAACCCTAAGATACAGATAGCATTTTTCTTTTGCTCTATTATTCTTTGATTCCCTCACCCATTTCTCTATTTTATTTTTTCCTTTTTCTTAGAGAGTAAGTCTACTTTATTTTCATATTTTTATAATAGATTAAAGCATTCAAAAACCTGTATTTTTTGCGCAGCACCTGTGGCTCAAAGGAGTAGGGCTCCAGTCTCATATGCCAGAGGTGGCGGGTTCAAACTCAACCCTGGCCAAAAAAACTGCAAAAAAAAAAAAAACCTGTATTTTTAAGACTTTTATGCTCTTAGTTTGACCAAACATTAAAATGAAGGAAAATTTTATCCTAGGCAACTCATGGCAGGGGGAAAATAGGAAATATTCATGGGCTTAATTGTCGGTGTACATTTAGAAAATCCATGGAAAATTTGATCTAATTGAATTAACTAGGTTAAAATAAGGTTTCTATCCTTGTTTTTCCCACAGTTTAGTGAACCAGTTTTGAGTTGTTTTGTGCACACACTTTGAGGTCTAATGAGTTCTAGGCTTTTGAGTTGTTTTGTGCACACACTTTGAGGTCTAATGAGTTCTAGGCTTGTATGAAGACATCCAGGGCTCAGGCTGTAGCCCTTCTCCAGGGGCTAATAGCCTAGATGGGCTTCATAGCATTATTATATTATCGTGAATGTTCTATTATCTTCATCATTTTTCAATTCAGGTTCTCACCACAACAGCTCTGTTTTCTCATCACTTTCCTGTCACATTATTTTTCCATAGTTAACTTCCTGGATAAATAAATGTGATGGATTTATGCAATTGCACTTAAAGCAAGACCGACCATTTTGGCTATCACTGCCCTTGCCTGTCATGCTGTGAGAAATAAGCAGACTCTTTGGCAGGGTGTTCTGAAGTTTCCGAGATTCATTAGTCTGACTTAGTACGGTCTCCATTGCCCTGATGATTTTCTGATAAAATAAAATCTTGAAATAGAGAACAAAACAGATAACTAGGAAAAAAATGACCAACTACAGAATTTTGTATAAAAGCCTTACGATTATGACACTTTCCTATTTACTATTAATTTGGTTAAGGACATTTTAGCAATGAAAAAATGTCTTCTAAATAAGCTGTCAGGTGCAAGATGCTTTTGGAAGTTTGAGAAATCTATGGAATTACCATTATTGAAAGAAAAAATTAGTCAGCCTATGGACTTAGAGAAAAGGTAGATTCTATTCACATGGCCTAAAGATAAAACATCTACAAGATAATTTTTTAATTTGTTGAGTGTCACTACTTGAGGCCCTGCCAAACTTTGAAAAGTTTCTTTTAAGACACAGGGACCTCAGTGCCTCAGAAAGAAATTGAGCTACATCATTTAAAAAATTAAGAAATATTTTTCTATTCAAATCCTTTATCCATTATTATGGATTTGTTTTGACTTTTATCTAAGAAAGTAAAGGACAGTCTACTCATGAAGCTAGATAGCTTTCAAAACATTGGGAAGTTGTTCTTCATCCTTAATGCAGACTTGGGAACTTGTGTGTCACTGAAGCTGTTATGGTGACAGTTTTCTCTGTAGGAAAAGATTAATGACACTAGAACCCGCCAGCCTGGTGCTTACCATGCATTTTCTGTATTAAGGGACAAACCATTTGTTTTCCCTTTTACATTACTCTCTGCTTCTTGATTCGGTTGGCAGCATAATGGAAACAAGCCTTCAAATGACTGATCTGGCTACCATTCTTCCTTCACCACCGACATCCAGTAAAGCATGATATTTTCCCTGGAAAGGAGTAAAACCATTTTTATCTCCTAGGATTTTTAAGTACTGTCTTTTTGTCATCACTTATACACTAGAGCTTGATAATCTCTAAAGTAGCCTTTAAAGTCAGAGGAAAACATGAAACAGGCCCTCTATAAAATGTTACCCATTCAGGCCTTTAATAGATAGAACAATGGGTTCTTATCCCGAAGAGAGTTCTTCTGGGAACTGTTTGTTTCAATGCCACTCTCAAACATAAGCCAGAAAGGGGTTAATAAGGGCAGATGATCAATGGAAAAAAATGTGGAATGCTGAGTTGTGTTCAATAAAGTTGAACAGGAGATGCTCTTTAAAACATCCCGCATACTGGCTGCACTCACATCTAAAACAAACGCTAGGCCACTTAGTCACATATTTGCGCTTGAAATGGATTTGGTGAGCAAAACAACATTCCATCTGTATAAACGGAATCGCTTGACAAAACACTGCACACTTGTCACTAACTGCCCTTCAGAATTGTAATCTGGAGGGAAGGTTGTAAAACCGACATGACTTTAAATGTCTCAACAGTCAGAAAGGATGACTGTGACATACTTTATAATAAAGTGTCATCTTCCAAGATACATAAAATCAGTTGTATTTACTGTGCGGCAAATCTTTTTCTAGAGCCGGCTAAATGACAATGTCATGTCTGTACTGCTGCATGCATAATTCAGATCATTTTTTCACAATGTATTGCTCTAGTCAGCCCAAGGTGAGTGGTCCCTCGGTGATCACTGCTCTCTCTTTGACCTTGGTCATGAATTACCTATCAAAAGGGAGACTTTATATTTCAGCAGAGATGACGCAAGGTTTTCCACAAATAAGATCTGGAGAAACCAAAACCAGACCTTTGCATTGCTAAAGCTTTCTGTAGATTGAATTGGCAATTAGTCAAAAGGTTTCATCAGAGCTCCTAAAAGGGGAATGCTGTGCTTGGGAGAGTTTTTAACACTTGTATGAATTACACTGAGTATCAGTGGCCTGTACGACTATGGAAAAGAAAATTGGGAAAGAGTATAGCTTATCTTAAAACTATTCTGCTCATTCTCGTGCCCTTCTCATTAGTCACACAAGAGAGTGTAATATAAAGTAAGCAATGTTAAATGAACAAGCTGATGCAAATAATGTACTTCCAATATAAAGTCTACTGCATAAAAACAAAAGACTTTTTACTGGTATTCTTTATGGCTTATTTTTGCTTTTTGAAATAATATTTGTATTTTCAAGAATACATAGTGGAAATTCTCTTCTGACTGTTACACTGATGATGAAATCCAAATACTTAGTACCAGAAATGTTACAGATGAGAAGTCCAGGGCCCCAGGGCCCCAGGGCCTTGACAGTGTCTACCCACTAGGTACGAGCAGCCTAAGCTTTATTATTTAAAATGTGTGAATATGAGTTTAAATATTCATCTTGAATGAAAACAAAAGCACTTTAACTTTTTTTGCATGAAAATGTTGTAAAATCACAATCGAATTTTCAAGTAGTATAAATTGAATATAATTTTCAAGTATTTTATAAGCGCTATGATGAGGTAATTTTAAAAGAACTAGAAGTCATTGTAAATACACGTATTTACATAATGACTAATATGTGCTTTGATCCTAATGTTCTTGTTAATAATTACTGGATCATGAATAATTTTATTGGCTAGAAAATATATATATGGATTAATCAGTACATGAATCATGCTTCCACATTAATAAATTACTTTACATTGAAGTAGTTCAAGTTTGTGCAGAAGGGGACACCATGTGAAAAGTTATTCATCCTCATAGGTTATAAGTAAATTTATTTGAATTAAAATTAAAGCAATGTTTTTCCTCATTAAGCACTAAAAAATATACACAAAAGTGAAACTTATGTGATTATTATGGAGGAGAGAATCTTTCACAGTATTAGTAGACATGTAAATTGGAATATTTTCATTATTTGTAATTTGCAAGACTCATAAAGTTAAATCTGCATTTGCTACTCCATAAATAACTGTTTCACTTCTAGGTACATAGCCTAGAGAAACACTCACATGTTAGTATAATGTGATTCATGAAAGTATATTCAATGGAGTGATTTTTGTAATATAAAACTATTGGAAAAAGCCTAAACCTCTATCATCAATGTTAAGTAAAATGCAGTCTAATCATAATATGGAATATTGCATAACAATTTTAAAAAGGGACAATATACTACACTAATAGATCTCAAAAACATTGATACAAGTTACAAAATAAGTAAATTTGTTAGCATTTGTAAACATACAACCCAACACAAAATATTATAAGTAATGTTTATTTATTTAGAATCTCCCTCACACCTGGAGGAGTTAACAGCATGAATGAGTTCATAGAACTTCCTTAAAATTTTTCTATGTCCTTACATGTCTGTGAATGCTTATGTATCTGTTTGTGAATAGTATTGTGATGTTTTTTGTTTTTTTACTTTTGTCTATGGTTCAGGATTCATGGAGGGTACAAAGAATTAGGTAGATTGTTAGGTAAAGTCCCTCTTGTGATTGTCTCCCATCCACAGAGGTGTGTCATACACTGTGACCCCCCTCACATTCTCCTGCTCCCCACCTTGTATTAGCTCGTCTACTATCAACATATTAGAACTGAGTACTTTAGATTCTTTCTTCTCCATTCTTATGATTCTTTACTACGAAGAATGTGTTCCACCTCAATCCAAGTTAATGCAAAAGATGAAAAGTCTCCATGTTTTTTAGTGACTGAACGGTATTCCGTGGTATGCATATACAACAGCTTATTAATCCATTCCTGAGTTGGCAGGTGTTTATATTATTTCCATGTTTTGGCAACTGTAAATTGAGCTGCGATAAACAGTCTAGTGCAAACGTCCTTATGATAAAATGATACTTTTTTTCTAATGGGTAGATTCCTAGTAATGGGATTGCAGGATCAAATGAGAGGACTAATTCAAGCTCTTTGAGGTTTCTCCATACTTCCTTCCAAAAAGGCTGTATTAGTTTGCAATCCCACCAGCAGTATAAAAGTGTTCTGTTCTCTCCACATCCATGCCAGCATCTGTATCTTCGAGACTTTAGGATGTGGGCCATTCTCACTGGAGCTAGGTGATGTCTCAGGGTGGTTTTGGTTTGTGTTTCTCTGATAATCAGGGGTTATGAGCATTTATTCAAATACTTGTAAGCCATTTGTCTGTCTTCAATAGAGAAGTTTCTAGTCATATCTCTTTCCCAGAGGTAGATGGGAATGTTTATCCTTTTTCAGTTGATTAATTTGAGTTCTCTATAGATTCTAGCTATCAATCCTTTGTCAGATTGATACCCTACAAATATCTTTTCCCATTCTAAAGGTTGTCTTTTTGCTTTACTTGTGTCCTTAGCTGTTGCGAAACTTTTCAGGTTAATTAAATCCTATTCATTAATTTTTCTTGTTGTGATGGCCGCTGAAGTCTTTGTCATAAAATCTTCCCCTAGTCCAACATCATTAAGAGTTTTCCTCACACTTTCTTCTAAGATTTTTTATCATTTTGTGTCTTATATTTAAGTATCTTATCCATCTTGAGTCAATTTTTGAAAGGGGTGAAAGGTGTGGGTTGAGTTTTAATCTTTTACATGTGGTTATCTGGTTCTCCCAGCACAATTGTTGAATAGGGATTCATTTCCCCACTGAATGCTTTTGTTTGGATTATCAAAGATTAGATGGCAGGTGGAGACTAGTTCTCTTGGTTTTTTATTCTGTTCCATATGTCTATGTCTCTATATTTGTGCCAATAACACGCTGTTTTGATTACTGTGGACTTGTAATATATAGCCTGATGTCTGGTAGGGTGATGCCCTTGACTTAGTTTTTATTACTAAGAATAGCCTTAGCTACATGGTATTCTTTCTGCTTTCATATAAAACAAAGTGCTATTTTTTCCAGTTCTTCAAAATATTATGTTGGTACTTTAGTTGGGATTGCATTGAGTCTGTGGATTTCTTTGTGTAGAATAGACGTTTGAGAATGTTGATTCTTCTCAGCCAAGAGCATGATATATTCTTCCATTTGTAAGTGTCTTCTGCAATTTATTTTCTTAAGGATTCATAATTCTCTTTGTAAAGATTTATCATCTCTTTTGTTGGGTATATAAGTATTTCATTTTCTTTGAAGCTACTATGAAGGGAATTGTGTTCTTGATTTGCTTCTCAACTTGCCTGTTATTGGGGTATACAAATGCAACTGATTTGTGGGCTTTGATTTTATACTCTAAGACATTAATATATTTCCTGATGACTTCTAGGAGCTTTATGGTTGAGTTTCTGGGGTTTGTTAAGTATAAGATCATATCATCAACAAAGAGGGAGAGTTTGAACTCCTCTACCCCCATTTGGATGCCCTTCATATCCTTCGCTTGCCTAATTGCATGGATAGAACTTCAAGAACTATGTTGAATAAGTAAGAATAGTGGATATCCTTGTCTGGTTCCAGTTCTAATTGGGAAAACTTTCAGTTTTACACCAATCAGTATGATGTTAGCTATGGGTTTGTCATAGATGGTTTCAATTGGCTTAAGAAATGTGCCATCTATGCCTATTTTCTTAAGTCTTCTTATTGGAAAAGGATGCTGGATTTTATCTAATGTTTTTTTCTGCATCTTTTAAAGGTATCATATGGTCTTTGTTCTTCCTTCTATTGACATGGCATATTACATTTATGGATCTGCATATGTTAAACCAACCTTGTGTCCCTTGGATGAAGCCTACCTGATCATGATGTAAAATTTGGTTAATAAGTAGCTGTAATCTCTTAGTTAAGATTTTGTTTATTATTTTTGCATCAGTACTCATTACTGAAGTTGGTATTTAGTTCTGCCTTTTAGTTAGGTCCTTTTCTGATTTTGGAATCAAAGTGTTGTTTGCTTCATAGAACGTGTTGGGAGAAGACCCTTTCCTTCTCAATGTTTTGGATAGGTTCTGCACTATGGGTACATGCTCTTCTTTGAAGATGTGTTAGAATTCTGATGTGAAGCCATCTGGTACTGGGCTTTTTTGTTGTTGTTGTTGGAAGCTTTTTTATTGTTTCTGAAGTCTCAGTGCTTGATAATTGTCTGGTCAAGAGATCTATTTTTTCCTGGTTAAGTCTAGGAAGATGGTGTGATTCCAGGTATTGGTCCATTTCCTCCACATTGTCAATTTTCTGGGCATAAAGTTTTTGGAGGTAGTCATAAATAATCTCTTCTATCTCTATAGTAGCAGTTGTTATTTTCCCCTTATCATTTCTGATTAAGATTATTAAAGATTTTACATTTCTGTATCTGGTTAATCTGGCCAATGTTTTATCTTCAAAGAAGAGCTTGTACCCAAGTCTTGAGGAAGACTACAAACTTGAGTCTTTCCCTTTGCCAGAAGTTTTAGTGCATTTTTACTCCTTCTGTTTCCTTTCTGTCTAATAAAATCCTATCTTATTGCTGTTCTGTGGTCCATGGGTTCATTCTTTGAATCTCTGAAAACAAAGACCTACTGAAGAAAGAAATTTAAGTAATGGTATAGTTTGGATATTTTTTACCTCCAAATTTCACATTTAAATTTGACTCCCAATGTTGGAGGAGGAAATGTTTTGGTCATGGGGACAGATCCCTCATGATAGCTTCCTGCCATTCTTGAGGGACTTTATGAGCCTTCTTAGTTTCTTGGAGAAGCAGTTGTTGAGAAAAGCTTGGCAGCACCTCCTCTTTTTCCCTTGCTTCCTGCCCTCACCATTTACTGAGTTAGTGGGCTCCCTTTCCCCTTATGCTGTAAAAATAAGCTTCCTGTAGCTCTTACTAGGTGCAGACACCAGCACCACACTTCATATACAATCTATAGAACTGTGAGCCAAATAAATCTCTTTCCTGTATAAATTAAAATATATACATACATATATATGTAGACTAATTGAATGAATGAAAAAACACAACCCAAATATATGCTTTCTCTAAGAAACCTGTCTAACTCACAAGGACTTGCAAGTACTCAAAGTAAATGGATGAAAAAAATATTTCATGTAAATTAAAATCAAAAGCAAGCTGGTATAGTGATGCTTATATCAGATATAATAGACTTTAAACCAACAGTGGTAAAATAGACAAAGATGGTCATTATATAATGGTAGAGAAATAATATAAAACAAATTATAATAGATCTAAGCAAAGAAATAAACAGTACAATTGTAATTTCTGTTGAATACTACACCACATTAATAAAACTGTACATATAATTTAAAACAAAATATCAATAGACACTGGACTTAAACTATATTCTAGAACAAATGAATCTAACACATATTTTTAAAATATTCTGCTACAAAACTATTACATGTACATTCTTCTCATCAGCACATGAGGAAATTTTCAAGACTGATTGTATCTTCAGACACATAAGAAGTCTCAGCAAATTAAAATAAAAATCAAATCTGCCTCTTTGCCTACTTGCCCTGGAAATGGAGGCTTATTTGCTGTCTATGGTGTATATATCTTGCTCTGTAAGCCTGTATCTTGCTCTTACTCTCTTAACCTACCTTTCTCTTCCTCAATAAATTTAGTTCTATGCTGGCCTTAAAAAAAAAATCAAACCATGTATCTTCTCAGACCATAGTGTAAATGCTCAAATCTACACAAAGTCTTAGAAATTAAACAACCTGCTACCTATGATTCTTGGGTCAAGGATGAAATTAAAATAAAAATCAAAAGATTCTTTGAATTAAACAACAAGGATAACACAAGCTTTCAAAATCGGTAGGATATGGAAAAATTAGTTCTATAGGGAAAGTTCATAGCCTAAATGCCAACATCAATAAGACAGAAAGATCATAAATTAATAAACTAATGACACATCTAAAAACTAGAAAGGAAGAGCACAGCATACAAAAAGCCAGTAGACAAAAGAAGAAATAACAAAGTTCAGAACACAACTCAATGAAATGGAAAGCAAAGAGAAAAAGTAAATAAATAAAAATAAAACAATTGAAAAAAAAGAGAAATTACTAATCAATGAAACAAAAAGTTGATTCTTTGAAAAGATAAATAAAATTGATTGACCACAATTCAGGTTAACCAGATTTAGAAAATGCAGAAATTGAAAAAATTATCCATGAATACTTTGAAATCTTCTGTACAAACTAGAATACCTAGAGGTAAAGATAAATTCTTGCAAACACACAATATCCCAAGCTTGAACAAAGAGGAAATAGAAATCCTAAATATACCCATAAAGGGCAGTAAGATTAAAGAAGTAAGAAAAAATTTCCCAATAACAACAACAAAAACCCTGGACCAAAATGGATTATTAGCTGAATTCTATCAGATCTACAATGAACAGCTTGTACCTACCCTACAGTTGTTTTATATCTTCAATACTTCATTCTATGAAGACAATATCACCTGATACCAAAGCCAGGAAAGGACATAACATAAATGCAAACTAAAGACCAATAGTCATCATGAACACAGATGCAAAAATCCTCAGAAAAATATTAATACTCCTGATTTAACAACATGTCAAAAGGCAATTCGTCATGATCAAGTGGGTTCATTGCAGAGATGCAAGGACGCTTCTATATACATAAATCAGTAAACATAATTCAATATATTAACAAACAAAAAAACAAAGACTGTATGAACATCTAAATAGAGGAAGAAAAAGCTTTTGATAAAATCCAGCTCCCTTTCCTGATAAAACACCTCAACAAACTAGGCATAGAAAAAATATATCTTAAAATTATAAAAGCCATATAAGATAAACACAGCCAACATCATACTGAATGGGGAAAAGTTGAAAGCCTTTCCCCTAAACTGAAATAAGACAAGTATGCCCACTGTTACCACTTTTATTCAACATAGTACTAGAAATCTTAACCAGAGCAATCAGGCAAGAAAAAGAAATATTGAAGAAGTCAACTATCCCTGTTTTGTGATAATATTATCTTGTACCTGAAAACCCCCTAAAGAATCCATCCAAAACTCCTGACCATAATAAATACATTTGTCAGTTATTAGATTATAAAATCAATGTACACTTATCAGTAGCATTTCTACATACTACAAACAGTTAAGCTGAGAGTCAAATCAAGAACTCAATATCGTTTACAACAGCACAAAGCAAATATCCTACAAATATCACTTAGGGGAGGAGGTGAAACATCTTTATAAGGAGAACTACATAATGCTATGGAATAAAATCATAGTTAAAATCAACAAATGTTAAAAAAGATTCCACATTTGTGGATTGGTAGAATTAACA
Source organism: Arctocebus calabarensis (assembly GCA_963573935.1). Taxonomy (NCBI): domain Eukaryota; kingdom Metazoa; phylum Chordata; class Mammalia; order Primates; family Lorisidae; genus Arctocebus; species Arctocebus calabarensis. The sequence goes on along the minus strand of CAUYON010007991.1, from coordinate 14,130 downwards.
TCATTAAAATATCCATAGTGCCCAAAGTGATCTACAGATTCATCACAATTTCCATCACCATACCAATGTCCTACGTCACTGATCCAGGAAAAAAAATTCTAAGCTGCAGAATTGCCGGGCATTGTGGCGGGTGCCTATAGTCCCAGCTACTTGGGAAGCTGAGCCAAGGGAATTGCCTAAGCCCAGGAGTTGGAGGTTGCTATGAGCTGTATGATGCCACAGCACTCTACCAAGGGCAATAAAGTGAAACTCTGTCTCTACAAAAAAAAAAAAAAAAATCTAAGCTGCATCTGGAGCCCCAAAAGAGCCAAAATAGCCAAAGTGGTCCTAAGTAAAAAGAACAAATTTAGAAGAATCACATGATTTCACTTCAAATTATATTACAAAGCTACAGTAACCAAGAAAAAGTGTTACTGGGACATTAACAATGAAAGAGAACAGAGAATCAGAAGTGAAACCATATACCTGTGACCAAATAATATTGCCCAGACAACAGCATATCCTGGGAAAATGATACTCTAGTCAATAAATAATGCTGGGAAATTTGGATAGCCACATGCAGGAAAATGAAACAAGATCATTACCTTTTACCATTTACAAAAAATCCAAGATGGATAAAAAATTAAATATAAATCATGAAATCATGAAAATTCTAAAAGAAAATGTAGGAAAAGATCTCTAGACATCAGCCTAGGCAAAGAATTTATTATAATACCACAAAGGCAAATATAGCAACAATAAAAATACATAAATGGGCTTAATTACATTAAAAAGCTTTCTCACAGCAAAGGAAATAATCGACAAACTAAAAAGACATTCAACAGAATAGGAGGAAATATTTGCAAGCTATATATCCTACAAGGGGCTAATATCCATAAGCTACACAGAACTCAAACAAATACGCATAGCATAATAAAAAATGACAAGCAGCACTATCAAAAATTGGGCAAAATCATAAACAGAAGTATTTCTAAAGAAGATAGACAAATAACTGGCAAACATATTGCTAATCATCAGGAAAATACAAGGTAAAGCTAGACTGAGATACCATCTTACCCCAGTCAGAGGGATTACTAGTAAAATTCAAAAAGCCTTACCATGGATGCAGAGAGAAAGGAATGCTAATATGCTATTGGTGGAACTAAAAATTATTCGATCTCTATGAAAACAATATGGAGATTCCTCAAAGAATTAAACACAGACTTGCCAATTTTTCCAGCAATTCCACTTCTGGGTATCTACGCCTAGTCCCACACAAAAAAGAAGCCAATATATCAAAAAACAGCTGCACTGACTATTCCCGTGGCACTACTCACAAATGGACAGATGTAGAACCAGCCTCAGTACCCATCAATTCATAAGTGGATAAAGAAAATGTGGTATACATATATACCATGGGGAACTACCCATTTATGACAAGGAATAAAATCATGTCTTTTGTGGCAACTTGGATAGAAAACTGGAGCTAATTATCCTAAGTAAGTATCTCTTTTTTTTTTTTTTTTTTTTTGAGAGAGAGAATCTCACTATGTTGCCCTGGGTAGAGTGCAGTGGTGTCACAGCTCATAGCAACCTCCAACTCTTGGGCTCGAGCGATTCTCTTGCCTCTACATCAAGTAGCTGGAACTACAGGTGCCCACCAGAAAGCCTGGATACTTTTTGTTGCAGTTGTCATTGTTGTTGAGCTGGCCCGGCCTGGTTTGAACTCACTACCTTTGGTATATGTGGCTGGCACTGTAACCATTGTGCAATGGACCTGGAGCCCTAAGTGAAGTATCTCAAAAATGAAAAAAGAAACACCATATGGTCTCATTAATAATTGTGACCTAAAAGATGGGTAACAAGGGCACAAAGAGATGTGGCAAGGACATTAAAAACCAAGAAACAGAGTGAGGGATGAGAATGAAGGATCAACAAGAAAGCATCACAAGAATGGAAAAACAAGAATCTTTTTTACTCAAGTTTGATATGAGGACAATTAATGACCTAGTACAAGGTGTGGGGAGGAAGAAGGGGAGAGCTGAAAGAGGAAAGGAGAGAGGGGGTTGGGGGAAAAGACCAGTAGAGAGAGGGAAGGAGGGCGGGGTGGGGGTCTCAGTATGTGACACATCATTTGGGGACGGGACACAATTGTAAGAGGGACTTTATCTAACAAACGCAATCAGTGTAACCTGGTTTCTTGTACCCTCAATGAGTCTCCAACGATAAAAAAATGAAAAAATGAAAAACCTTACCATCATGTACAATGAACATTATTGTGGCCTCAGGCATCCTAAAAGCCCTGATTTAAGCAAACTACAAGCTGTCCATTGTAGCAAAAACATTGGTACCTCCTTAGTATTTTGAATTAAAAAAATCTGTTCTGTTTCCTAAACTGTTTCATGCTATTCTATGATATTACCATAGTAAAATGGAGTTTTCTGTTACCCAAGTAATGCACCATTACTTGACATAATTGTTATTACAATTTGGCTGACAATAGTACTTGTTTGCAATTACTTTAGATAATATATTTTTATATGCATTGTTGTGGTCATGAGCAAGTTCACTACCTTTACATACCCTCAGGGGAGCTACAAATAAAAATATAGTTATTGTGTCAAAGGATATGTGCATTTTTTAAATGTTTCTTTTAAGATAAAGGTTTCTGTTAAGGATCATTTTTCTCTTGCAATATTTTGTTATATCTATTATTTCTACAGTAGCTGTCTATATATGACTGATCACAATCCTTTAATATCACCTCCCATATTTATCTTGCATCTGTATTTTCTGTAACTTGGTATTAGATATTAAGGACTGAACAGATTTATGTTTGTTTTATAGATGTATACCTACATTAGGACACATACTGTTTTTATATTATTGTAGTTAATATTTATACTTGATATTGATATTTTCATTTGATTGTTAATTATAAATCATTAGTATACATTTCCCATGACTTGTTATAAAAATAAATTTGCATATGGAGTAATAAAGATCTGATTTTTTTTCTTAAATTTACATTATTATATTTGGCTTATTGTTTATCAATACAATAATCTGCATATATTTAAAGTGCACAGTTAAATGTTGATATCTGTATGTGCCTATGAAACCATCACAACTGACAGAATATTGAATATATTTAGATCCATATATGTAGATGATCCATATAACATTCTTATAGGTATGTTTTACTTCTTTTTAATATTAAATATCTTTTTATTTACTTGTTTTCCATCTATGTCTTCTTTAGTGAGGTATTTATTCAAATACTTTGCCCAAATTATTATTGTTTGCATTGCTTTATTATTGTTGAGTTTTTTTGCTTTTTGTCTTTTTAGAGACAGAGTCTCACTATATTGCCCCCGGTAGAGTGCAGTGACATCATAGTTCACAAGAACCTCCAACTCCTGAGCTTAGGTGATTCTCTTATCTCAGCCTCCCAAGTAGCTAAGCCTACAGGTGCCCGCCACAAGTCCAGCTATTTTTTTGTTGCAGTTTGTCTGGGGGCAGGTTTGAACCTGCCACCCTAAGTATATGGGGCCAGCGCCCTACTCACTGAGCCATAGGTGCTGGCCTACATTTTATTTTAATAATTTTACAGTTACAGGTTTTATATTTAAGTCTGTGCCCCATTTTGAGTCAATTTATGAATGTGGTGTAGATTGAAATTAATTTGTTTATGTGTGGAGTTTGAATCATTCCAGTATTATTTTATGAAAAGCCTATACTTTGTCCTCTGAATTATCTTTGCATCCTTGCTGAAAATATGTTATCCACGCATGTGAAGCCTATTTTTAGACTTTCTATTTTGTTTCATTAACCTACTTTTTTCCAGTTTGGTATCTTGAACACTACAGCTTTAGGCTTGAAACCAGTTAGGCGTAATCCTTCAACGTTGTTATTTTCAAAGTTGTTAGGCTATTCTAGGTTCTTTGCAACTCCATGTGAATTTTAGAATTAGTTTCTAACACATTTAAAAAGAAAAGCATGCCTTGGATTTTTATTTGGATTGTGTTGAATCTATAAATCAACTTATGAACTGACACTTCGACAGTATTGACTCTCTTGTCTCATGGTCATGGTGTACCTCTTCATTTCTACAGATCTTCAGTATGGGAAGATTTGGAGAGTTTTATAGGTTTCAGGGAGAAGTATTTGCCCAACTTTCATCAGATTTATATCTGAGGATTTTATATTTTTTATGCTAAATAAATAGCATTTAACTTTGTTAATACCAATTGTCATTCATTAATAAATAACGATGAAAGCTAAAATTGGAGCTAAATAAAATTACTTTTATTTACCAGTAAATAAAAATGTATTTGGTTAATTGTATTTTGATCTTGCATCCTGACACTTAAAATATCACCTTCTCAACTACATCCATGGTGCACTTTGGAAGGGTTAAACTTACTAAATGTAGAATATAAAAGTCTGAACACAATAACAAATAAGAAAATGCCATGAAGGCTATGTTAACCAGGTTAATGAAAATATTTCAAATTGTATATAAAACAAGCACATAGTACCCCATGATTTCATTAATGTACACAGCTATGATTTAATAAACAAACAAACAAAAAATATCACTTTCTCTGTCTATAAGTGTGTAGATTTTGTCAGTATTTATTTTTGGTGGTGGTTGAACTTCTTGAATCTGTGACATTATAATTTTTATTAAATTCGAATGTTCTTTGGCAATTCTTTAATTTTTTGCGTTCCCATTCTTTTTCTTCGGGCATTGTAAGGATACGTATGCTACTTTAAGTGTTCCTCAAGCCATCAATTCTTCATCTCTCTATTCCTCTACTTATACATTTCTTATACATTTCAGGTTATTTATTTACTTATTATTTTTAGCTCTCTATTGTCATACAAATAGACTCACAGGAAGTTTCAAATATATTACAAAGAGGACCGGTGTGCACTCCACCTGGTTTCCCCATTAGTTATATCTTTCATAATTATAGGTCAATATTAAAATCGGGAATTTTTCTTTCTTTCTTTTTTCTTTTTTTTTTTTTTTGAGACAGAGCCTAAAGCTGTCACCCTGGGTAGAGTGCTGTGGCATCACAGCTCACAGTAACCTCCAATTCCTGGGCTCAAGCCAGTCTCCTGCCTCTGCCTCCCAAGTAGCTGGGACTACAGGCATCCGCCACAACGCCCGGCCATTTCTTGGTTGCAGCCACCATTGTTGTTTGGCGGGTCCGGGCTGGAGTCGAACCTGTGAGCTCAGGTGTATGTGGCTGGTGCCTTAGCCCGTTGAGCCACAGGTGCCGAGATAGTAAAATGTGTATGTGTGTGATTTTACATCATTTTATCATCTGTGTAGATCCATGTAATCATCATCAAAATTACAATACAGAATGAAGGCCGGACACTCTCTTATATGTGTAATCCCAGAGTTTTGGGAGGGCAAGGTGAAAGTATTGCTTGAGGCCAGGAGTTTGAGACCAGCCTGAGGAATATAGCGAGACCCTGTTTCTACAAAAAATTAGCCTGACATTGTGGTTCCAGCTACTCAGAATTGGGCCACTGAATTTGAGCCTGGGCAGCAGAGAAAGGGCCTATCTTTAAAAAAAAAAACAAAAAAAAAAAAGAGAGAGAGAGAGAGAAAAGAAAAAATGATAACACATGAAAATCTCCCTGTTCTGTACATTAGTCACATTCATACCACCTCTGCTTACCATTTTTAACTTCTTCTAACCTGTAATCTATGTTTTATCTCTAAAATAGAGTCATCACAAGAGTGACTGCAAGAATTCAATATAAATTGAATTATACATTGATCCTCTAGAATGGCTTTTTTATGCGGAGCATAGTGCCATTGAGAGCTATCTAAGTTGTATATATTGCTGGTTTGTTCCTTTTTATTGTAAAGTTGTATTCTATGGAACGAACGGACCATGTTTTGTTTAGATACTCAACTATGGAAAGCCATTATAATTTTGTTCAGATTTTGGTCATTGCAAATAGAGCTACTATGAACGAACATCAGTTCTCATTTCCCTGGGAAGAATGTCCAAGAGTGAACCCTCTGGATCTTCATGTAAATGTATATTTTGCTTTGCTAAACTGCCTGTCAGAGTCACTTAGCATTTTATATTCCCACCAACCATGTGTAAAAGAGCCAATTTCTCCATGTCCTCACTAACAACTGGTATTGTTAGTTTCTTTCTTACTTTCTTTCTATTTTTTTTTTTTTTTTGAGCTCCTTGTGGTTTTGATATCAGGATAACACCGACATCATACAAGTTTTATGAAAGTACCATCCTTTCCTGTTTTTTGGAAGAGAATATGTAAAATTGGTGTTAATTTTTTAAACATTTGGTAGAGGCCAGGAGCAGGGACTGACACCTGTATTCCTAACACTCTGGGAGGCCGAGGTGGGTGGTTTGCTTAAATTCGTAAGTTGTAGACCCACCTGCGCAAGAGTGTGACCCATCTTAACTAAACAGAGAAACTGACTGGTGTGGCAGGTGCCTGTCATTTATATCCTTTCTATCACTGCTGGGCAGGGTTGAGTGCTCCTGTTCTTTACTAGGACTCTATAGATACCACCTTGTCTGGGCAGAGCTGGTGTTTTGTTAGACTTTCATGAGACTTCCACTAAGTGTGAGTGGGACTATGTTACTCTGCAATTGTGGTATCATCTTGACTTGCCACGGGGCTTCCTCTGGCTGCACCCATACTGGGAGGAAGAAGGTACTTTGTTATTACCTGGTAGGTGTGAAAGTCTGGATTATCTACATGGTCTCCAATGATTTGCTGGAGTGAAGGAAAAAGTTGTGTGTGGTCTTGTCCCCATCAAGTAGTAATGAACTCATCCTCGACTTCAACTTCTCTGATACCAACTGAAAAGGAGGGTTTGGGCAACTAGTTATACCTTGGTAAAAGCAGAAGTCATCCTAGCCTGGTGGGGTGGAAGGAAGGCTTACAGGTTTTTCTCAATAGAGTTTGGCTGATAAAGAATGGTTATTATCCAAAAATTTTGTCAGGCTACCTTTTTCTTGGTTTTTTAGCTAGTGCAAGGAGATTTCTTGGGGGGTCTTATCATTTGGTACTATTGATGTTTCCAGATTGCTAGATATTTCTGTACTAAGCCTAATGTATGAGGTCAATTAAGTTAACAATCTCATCCTAGAAAAAGTGTTACACATGTCATTGCTGAATATCACTATGTTCACCTTCCAGGTGCCCCTATGCCAGTGCCTAGTCCATCGTTCAAACCAATTATGGAATTTTTTTCTGGAACGGCTATCAGACTACATTATGCGAGGTCTGACAATTATGTTCATGAACTCATCCTAGAGAAGAGCTTTCTACCTCATTGCTGAATATCAATAAGGTCACCGGATGGCGAAGAAAAGCACTTCAAAGGTGACCATAGAGATATTCAGCACTTTTTCTAGGATGAGTTAGCAAACTTAATCATTGGACCTCATATATGAAGCATAAAGAAATTCCAGAGACCTCACCACTAAGCTAGCCTACTCTCTCCCTCTTTGAGAGATTTTTATTTGTTTGTTTTCAATATACTATGTGGGTCTTTAAACTAAAGAGGCAAAATAGGAAAATGTGTATACTCCATGGTTCCTGGGATAGAATTGCTATTGTTTGTAATTCTATTTTCTCTCGGTGCTTATTTAGAGTACTTTCTGTTGCTATGTATTCAAGTTCACTGATCTTTTCTGCAATGTCAGCTCTGTTGTTATTCCTATCCAGGGTAATTTTCATTTGGATCTCTGTAAAATACCTTTCATATCTCTGCTTGCTTTTGTTTTTGACAATAGGTTTTTTTTAAACTTAATTTTTATTAAATCATAAATGTACACATTTATGGGGTACAACGTGATGATTTGATATACCATGTAGAATGCTTAAATCAAGCTAATTAACATAGCCATCCCCTCACTTACTTATTTTTGTGGTACAACATTTATAATATACTCTTAGTTGTTTTGAAATGTACCCTTTCATTGTGTTCATTAGCTGAGATCCCACCAAATACCCTCCTTATAGTCACACTCCCCTCTCCTCTTCTTTTTCTCCCTCCTCTCCCGTTTTTCTTTATGGACTATCTTTGTATTTTATCGTTTGTATGAATGTGTATTTGTCTATTGGTTTCATAACAGTATTGAGTACATTGGAAACATTTTTTTTTCCATTCTTGAGATACTTACTAAGAAGAATGTGTTGCAGCTCCATCCAGGTAAACATTAAAGATGTAAATCCTCCCTCTTTTTTATGGCTGCATAGAATTCCATGGCATTTTTGAACATGACATAGAGTCAAAATAACTGTTTTGTTGTCTTTGCCTGCTGTTTTTAAGACATGTCAGTTATAGTCTATTTCAATTGATTTGCTTTTTCTACTCATTATGAGTCATGTATTTCTGTTCCTTTGACTGCCTCATCACTTTGATTAAATGTCAGACATTATACATTTTATTTTGTTGGGTGTTGAATATGTTTTGTGTCTCCATAAATATTCTTGAGCTTTTTCTGGAATTCAAGTTACTTGGAAACAGTGACCATTTTTGTTCTTGTTCTAATTTTTAATAGTCAGGATTAGAGCCATGATGTCTTAGTACATTTTGTGCTGTTATAAAGAAATAGCACAGACTGGGTAATTTATTTGAATTCGTCTCTTTCTTTTTTTAGTTCTGGAGACTGGGAAGCCCACTGTCAAGGCACTGACAGCTGTGTCATCTTATAGCAGAAGGCAAGAGGGTGAGAGAATAAACGTGAAGCCTCAAGCTCTTTTATAATCAACATTAATTCACTTATAAGTGTGACACCCTCACAACCCAAACACCTCTCCCTTAAGCCCAACCTCCAAACACTGTTGCATTGGGGATTAAATTTCCAAAACATTTAGGCCATAGCACATGTCTAGTCTTCATCTACATGTTACACACAATGGAGGCAAAGCCTTTCCTAGTCTCTACCCAAGTGCAGCTTCTGGAAACAAGCGCTTTTTGCTCCCCTTTGGTTCTGTATAAATTTAAGAGCCTGTATAGTGATTTTGCATGTAGATTCATGTTTGGATTCACATTCATCTTTCAACAGGAACATGGACATTATTCTGGGGTGGGAAATATTAGTCTGCAAAGTTGATATAAAGATAAACTTGTTTTTCTTTGCAGTTTATTTTATATGAACAGGACAGAATATATTGAGAGGCACATGTGCACAGTGAGATGTCTTATGCCCTAATCTGTGGTTATTAGAAGTTGCAATTATAATAGTTTAATCATTAAAACACAAATCTGTTAAAAATGTGTCTCTCTGTGTGTATATATGTGTGTGTGTGTGTGTAATGATTCTTCATTGAGATGTGAATATTAAGGCGTATTTTCATGCAGAAAATAGAATATATGTGGTTTCATGAGCCTACGTAGTGTTTTTTCAAGTCTTTGACAATATTTTTAAGATTATTTCATTCTAAACGTGATTATTATATAAAGTTGTCAGGTGGTAAAGATCCCACCAATTTATTTGGAAGATTACTATATTTTGTTGAGACAGATTCTGCAATTCAGCCTAATTTTATTTTAATTTCTTTTTCAGAGCATTATGGTACCTTTACTATCATAAATCATTCTGCTCCCTGCTGAGCACTTACATGCTTCCAATATAGCTTGAAAATTATATATCCTCTTAGTTTTAGCAAAACTAGTATGCGGTAGCTTCCCCCTCCCCACTTAAGGGGTAAGCCTCATACCTTAATCTGTATCTTGTGGAAATCCAGGTTATGATTTATATGCCATCTGGTTTTTATATCTGTATTTTGAAAAAAGTAAACTATTAAATCATTTGTTAATTATTTGATTTATATATAAATGTGCAATTTTATTCTGATTAGATAGCCCAAGTACTTGAAATTTCCATATGATTAATGTGAAATGGAATGTGCTGGCTAGATTATCAACTGCCATATATATCAGTCTCTGGTTTGTGACTAGTTGCTGTAAATTGCTTACCATAATTATATTACATGGTGATTTTAATGTTAGCAAGCAAATTTTAAAAGTCTATGATAAAATGGTTGTATTAATTTTCTAAGGTTGAATTTAGTGGCTTAAAACAATTCAAGTGTGTTAGAGTTCTGTAAGTTCTAAATCCAGCATAGTTCTTACTGGGATAAAATCAAGGCCGCAGCAGGGGCGGAGGCTCCAGGGATAACTCCGTTTCCTTGTGTTTTAGAGACTCTCTAAATGTTTTGTCTCTCTTCACCTTCAGAGCCAGCCATGTTGAGTCTCTGATTCTGTTTCAGTCATGACATCTCTTGGTCTGATCCACTTATTCTGTCTGTCTTCCATTTCTCAGGATTCTCCTGATTATATTGTCTCACCAAGGTAATCTAAACAACGTCTCTATTTGAAGGAGAGTTAATTGAGAATTTTAATCTGTCTGCAGCCTCATCCTCTTGCCATGTAACCTAATGTTCTCACAGATTCTAAGGATTAGGGCATGGTTATCTTGAAGAGGAGTGCTAGTCTGCCTACTGTAACACTAAAATAGAAAAGCCACATTTGTGGAATATTAGTGAATAGGGGAATAGCAGACATATAACAAGCAATAAGACATTAGCCATGTGGGAGTAATTTTTTTTCTTTTACTTTTGGGGATATTTAGTTATCTCTGGATTGTTTCATTTTAGTACTGTCATCAATGAATAGTACTATGGGGTTAGAATTCAACTATATCAGTCCAATCCTAGATATTAAAAAAATCTTGTTGAAGTCAAAACAGAATCTCTGGGGGTGAGGCTTAGCTTCTCAAACAATTTAAACATATGCCCAGGGCTGAGATGAACAGCTGTGTGGTAAACAACACAATGATTCTTCTGCATTTTTTTTCAGTCTTAGCCATTGCATCTAAGGAAAAATAATAGAATAAGGAGACAAATGAAATACATTATAGTCCTCAAATATATGGAATGTAGCTTTAATTCTTCTGTGTCCACCCCCATGCCTACTTCAATGAAACTGGAAATCATTTTTATAGATTTCATGGAATATTGTAAGAATCTTTTATATTTTTGGAAGACTAGATGGAAAATATCACACTTAAATCAGAAAGCCCTGAAACGAAGAGAATAATCTTTTTTTCCTCTTGGACATTGAATGTCAGGTGGAATGTTTACTTTATCCTCGTACTTTCCTTACCAGTCTTTGCTTCCTCTTTTGGATATATATTATATTCAATCAGTATATCTTATTCTCATTCTTCTTTTACAAACAATAAAGAATTATACTTGAAAATGTAAGTCTATCAAAAGTAGAAATCTGTGCAAGTTTGCAGAAATCAAGTGTGTGCATAAGATAGGGTAATTCTGGCCCAAGACAAAGAGGCAGCCCACAGGTATGCAGCCGAGGTAGCGGGTGGTGCAGCGCTCGCTGGTCTGCATGGAAAACTTGCCTGTTGTAGACAACCGAATAGCTGGCAGATAACTCCCGAAGAGCATGATGTAACATGACAGGAAGGAATATTGGCTATGAGAATAGAGGTTCTTTCTTTCCTTCCATTTAATTTCTTTTTATAATGTAGGGGGTTTTATCCACTGTGTACAGGGGACTAGAAATGAAAATTTATTTTTAAAATAGCCATATTTCAACAGTATCCAAAACCTGGATATTTGTATGTGTTTTACAATATTTTTTCAGCATCTAGGTTTGCTTTATTGCCAAAGGCATATATTCAGTCATTTATGAAAAAAAATGCTTTTGTTCTTCTTAAATGTTTACCATGTTTACTTTGTGAAAACTTATACCCTTCCTGTGATTTTCTAGGTTTTAAAATGGTTGTTGAACCTCCCGGGATTCAGTTAGATTTTAATATGTTTACATTTCCTACAACCTTATTTGTGGGTAGCAAGCACAGAAGTCATTTGCTCAGTGTAAGGGAGAGTTTCTCCCACGAGGCTCCTGACAGCTGTACTAAACAGCAGAAAGGTAGTTGTTCTTGAAATTTTCTGCAGAGGAAATGGCTATATATTAGTGTTTTGCACATATCTTTGCTTGGTATTGAGAACCCTAGAGGAACAAAATAAAAATTTGAGAGAGGATAGGATATATGTTGAATCCAGAGATACAGCTACAGTAAATCAAAACAAAGCTTTACCCAACAAGGGTATACATTATATACATTTAGACAGAGAGAGAGGATGAGCAGTAATTTCTTAGCTGAAACTTTTTTTGTTCACTCTGGGTATCCATATGCATTTACAAGTGATAGAATAAAAAATTGAAAACTAATGCAATACTTTTATATGACTCCTTGCTGAATTTAGATGCTCTCTTATCATATGTTGGCTTACCTGCTGTGAACTACCTTAGTTCCCTCCATTCCATTTATATCCACATTTTCCAACCTCGGCTCTTAGGAACTAGGATTACGCCACTTTCCTGATTCTTTTTCTTGCTTCAGTGAGAAAAGCTCAGAGAGTGAGTTACAGCAGATCTCCATTTCATTGCGACGGTTGCTAATTTGACATCTTTAAAAGTGATAGTATAGTGCATAGAAAATGCAGATTCAGTTAGAATGCCTGCAGCTATGGGTCAGGCAAGGTTATTACATTAATATTAATAAACAGTGGAAAAACAGATAGAAAGCTTGCAACAGAATGTCAAAGAAAATCTATCTGAGCCTAATTCTAATCATCACTTTTTACTCGCTGCTGGAGAACGTGTTTCTTTTTCTTGGGATTACAGACTGAGTCAGTAATGGAATTCTTAATGTTACATCGAGCTCCATAATGCCAGCTTTGTACAATCTCTTTAATGGATAGATAGAGAGATGGATAGAGGATAGAGAGATAAACAAGTTATTGTTAGATAAACTGAATGTCAAAGCTCTTAGGATAAGTATATTTTTATATAATCTTTAGCTTTTGAAAATTTGTTTGGGTTACAAATTTTTCTCTACATTATTTCATATATAACCCTAATATTATACTGTCATTGATCAGAAAAAAAAAGCACATTGGTCTCATTGTTCTCTTTGTTAACTAAAAGGAAACTTTTAATAAATTCAGATTTACCTGTAGCTCAATTCTGCAAATAGGCATTAATTCTAGATTTGACTGGAATTCAGAGAGGATGAGTGTACCAGATTTGACTGTTAGTGGCAGACATGGCGGGGAGTGATACTCACCCCTGTCCAAGGTCACGGCACCTTCTGTCTATCTCACTGTGAGAGGGGAGGTCTGTTTTCTGTATGCGTCCTCACATGAGCTGCTGGGCCAGGCTTCAATGAGATGGACCTTCATTTTTATAACATAGAAACTACCATTGGAGTCACCTTGGGTCACATCTCTACAAACAGGAAAAAAGCCTATGCAATCTCAATGCAGCGCAATGCTTATGGTTTTTTAGAAAAAAAAAAACAACCCTAAAATTAACTTATATAATTTCAAGATGGTGGATGAGTAACAGCTTCCTTGCGGTTGGGCATGGTCAGACTGGGAAGAGGACTTCAGGCATCTCTGCCAGGCAGGATCTGCCCAGAAACTTCCCTTTGGGGACACAGGGAGACAGTGTGAGGCCTCTGGACATCCTGAGGAAGGCGAAAGCGGTGGAGATTGGGCAAGTGGTTGCGTCTGTTCGTTCAGTCTGATCCTGTCAGCAGCTGTGGGTGGGGCAGCAGTGGGACTGCAGGCTGGAAGGGCCTTGCCTGTGAGCCATTTGGGTTTCTTTTAGACTTGACACTCGGTTGAACTGCCTTGGGAGACCTTGGGCAGGAGTGGGGGTTTTTAGAGTGTTGTCTGGGGCCCCAGACTGGGCCAACAAGACAAACGGAACTGCCAGTGTTTGGTGGTGGGCTGTGTGGAGCCATTGTGGGAGAACTGCCCTGGCAAGCTCCACCCTCAGGGTCTCAAAACAGGCATTGGGTGGGAGCGAGTAATCTTGTGACTGAGCAGCCTAAAGGCAGGGACTGAGACGCCTTGCAGCCTTAGCCCTCAGGGGCATAGGGTGAGACTAGTTTTGGCACACTGGGTAAGTGGATAGCCACTCAAGGAGTGATCCCAGCCACAGCGCTTTCCTGGGAAAGCTTCGGCTTAGCCCAAGTTAGCAATTTAAAGTGTCTTCTAAGCAGGCTGAGGAGGATTTAAGCTCTCCACCCTGCAGGGTTT
>CAUYON010007988.1:0-16683 GCA_963573935.1 Arctocebus calabarensis | reverse complement strand
GCCTCTGCCTCCCAAGTAGCTGGGACTACAGGCGCCCACCACAACGCCCGGCCATTTTTTGGTTGCAGCCGTCATTGTTGTTTGGCGGGCCCGGGCTGGATTCGAACCCGCCAGCTCAGGTGTACGTGGCTGGCGCCTTAGCCTGTTGAGTCACAGGCGCCGAGCCTGTATTTTTTTTTTTTGAGACAGAGTTTCACTACGTTGCCCTCAGTAGAGTGCCATAGCATCACAGCTCACAGCAACCTCAAATTCTTGGGCTTAAGCGAGTCTCTTCCCTCAGCCTCCCGAGTAGCTGGGACCACAGGTGCACACCACAACACTCGGATTTTTTCTTTTTTGGTAGAGACAGTGTCTCACTTTATCTCCTTCGGTGGTGTGCAGTGGCATCATACAGCTCACAGCAACCTCCAACTCCTGGGCTTATGCGATTCTTTCCTCAGCCTCCAGAGTAGCTGGGACTACAGGTGCCTGCCACAACACCTGGCTATTTTTCTGTTTTTGCAGTTCGGCCAAGGTCGAGTTTGAACCTGCCAATTTTGGTATACGGGGCCAGCGCCCTACTCAATGAGGCACAGGCGCTGCCCCCACCCCCTTTTTTTTGTAGAGACAGTTTCATTTATCACCCTCAGTAGAGCACCATGGCAGCACATAGCTCACAGCAACCTCCAACTCCTGGGCTTAGGCGATTCTCTTGCCTCAGCCTCCTGAGTAGTTGCAACTACAGGCGCCGCCACAACGCCCGGAAATTTTTCTGTTTTTCAGTTTGGCTGAGGCCAGGTTTGAACCCACCACCTTCGGTATATGGGGCCAGTGCCCTAGTCAATGAGTCACAGGCGCCGCCCTTGGATATTTTTTGGTTGCAATTGTCATTCTTGTTTAGCAGGCCCGGGATAGGCTTGAACCCACCAGCCCTAGTGCATGTGGCTGGCGCCCTACTCACTGGGCTATGGGCACCGAGCTTACAATTCTGTATTCTAAAGTAGAAAAAGGGATATCATGTTAAAGAAGGCTGTCTAATGCAAAACAGGAAAAACACTACTATTTTATTTATGGATTAGAATGTAACCATTTCTGAATGATGTTTTACTTACATCTATCCCTTCATTTCCTCCTATTCTTGACCCATACTCATTTCGAACTTCTCTGAAACCACCTTGATCACGAATTAATTCTAACACCATTTCCTTGGCTTGCTAAAGTAGAAAAAGTTAGTTAATTTAGAAAGCATGGCTCAAAACATTCATGCATGTTTGCTCAATCCCATCCAACCCAAACTCCTTCTTTATAAAGTAGAAAGTTAAGTTTACCTGAACTTTATATGGGTCTCCTGTAATCCTAAGAGGTTTGTCAGCACCAGTGTTCTGAGGCCCATCTTGTATCATAACCATTTTAACTCCAGCTCGCTCCTGTCACAATCAGAGAAATCATATGTATTAATAAAAAAGAAAATGACCTAAAAACATTTTAAAAAGCCATCATTTTACAAATAAACCAATACCTGAAGTTGTTTAATAGTCTCTCCCCCCTTTCCAATAACTAATCCTGCCTTGCTAGCTGGAATCATGATTTCTTGAACTGCATTTCCTGGCCCATCACCATGATGGAAGCCAGGAGCTGGTCTTCCTTTTTCGACAATCTGGTCCAGTAACCGTTTTGCCGATCTGTTAACAAATCAATATTTAAAAAATAATGAGAATGCCCAGTTTTCCAAATAGAGAAATACAAAATAATATAATTAAGTACTCCTATACCAATTCAAGATTAGGTACCTTAAAGCTACTTCTTTTTTTTGTTTTTTTAAGAGACAGAGTCTTGGGTGGCGCCTGTGGCTCAAAGGCACCAGCCCCATATGCGGAAGTAGCAGATTCAAACCCAGCCCCAGCCAAAAAAAAAAAAAAGAGACGGAGTCTTGCTTTATTGCTCTCAGTACTATGACGTCATAGCTCACAGCAACCTCTAACTCCTGGGCTTAAGTGATTCTCTTGCCTCAGCCTTTCGAGTAGCTGGGACTACAGGTGCCCACCACAACACCTGGCTATTTTTTTTTTTTTTTGGTTGCAGTTTGGCCGGGGTTGGGTTTGAACTCACTACCCTCAGTATATGGGACTGGCACCCTACCCACTGAGCCACAGGCAATGCCCTTTCATTTTTTTTTTTTTTTGTTTTGAGACAGAGTCTTACTTTGACACCCTTGGTATAGTGTCGTGGTGTAATAGCTCACAGTAAGCTCAAACTTTTGGGCTCCAGCCATTCTGATTTCAGCCTCCTACAGGCACCTGCCACAATGCCTGGCTAGTTTTAGAGACAAGGTCTTGCTCAGGCTGGTCTCTAACCTATGAGGCTCAGACAATCCACTGGGCTAAGCCTCCCAAGTGCTGGGATTATAGTCATTAACTACCGCACCCAGCTGCTATTTCTTGTTTATTTACTTTTTTTTTTTTTGAGACAGAGCCTCAAGCCGTCACCCTGGAGAGTACCATGGCATCACAGCTCACAGCAACCTCCAATACCTGGGCTTAAGAGAGTTTCCTGCCTCAGCCTCCCAAGCAGCTGGGACTACAGGAGCCTGCCACAATGCCCGGCCATTTTTTGGTTGTAGCTGTCGTTGTTTGGCAGGCCCGGGCTAGATTTAAAGTCGCCAGCTCAGGTGTACGTGGCTGGCGCCTTAGCCCGTTGAGCCACAGGCGCCGAGCCTGTTTATTTACTTTCTGAGACAGTCTCACCTCCAACTCCGAGCTAGATGCAGTGGTGTCATCATACCTCACTGCAACTTCAAACTCTGGAGCTTAAGCCATTCTCTTGCCTCAGCCTCCTGAGGAGCTGGGGCTACAAGCACTTCTGTTACCCTCCATGGAGTGCCACAGTGCTAGACTAATATTTTTAATTTTGTGTAGAGACGGTGTCTTACTATGTTGCCTAGGCTGGACTCAAATCTCCTGGGCTCAAGTGATCCTCCCATCCTGGCCTCCCAAAGTGCTAAGATTACATATGTGAACTACTTACGTATCTACTAATAATGCTTTTACTTGTAAATTTAAAAAAATCAAGAGTCAAGGACAGAAACTATGCAATAAATTTTCTAGGAATACAATTTCAACTTTTTTTTTTTTTTTGCAGGTTTGGCCAGGGTTGGGTTTGAATCCGCCACCTCTGGCATATGGGACCGGCGCCCTACTCCTTTGAGCCACAGGCGCCGCCCTCAACTTTTGATCATAGTACAAATTCCTTAGAAGGGACACTCTAGTTACCTCAGAATTAAGCTAATTCCTCCATGAGTTAAATGATTTATGTTGTTAAAGCACTATTTTGCTCAGTGTTAAAATTTATTCATTCAATAAATACTTAAATATTAACTAAGTGCTCTTCTAGGTAATGGGATTAGAGAACTGAAGAAAAGGGTTTCTGCTGGAGTGGCTTAACTTCATGTCATTTATTAAATACTACCAAGAAAATTAAGGTAAGGACAGACTGTGTATGTGTACATATACATGAGAAGGAATGCCATTTTACACAAAATAGATGTGAGAGGCCTTGCTGATAGAGATAAGAGCCAAATGAAGTGCACAGTGAATATGAAAATACCTGGGAGAGGCTCGGTGTCTATACCTCAGTAGCTAGGGTGCCTGACACATGCACAGGCTGGTGGGTTCAAACCCGGCCTGGATCTGCCGAATGACAACTACAACAAAAAAAATACCCGGGCATCATGGAGGGCACCTGTAGTCCCAACTACTTGGGAGGCTAAGGCAAGAAAATTGCTTAAGCCCAGGAGTTTGACGTTGCTAGGAGCTGTGACACCATGGCATTCTATAGAGGGTGACATAGTCTCAAAAAAAGACAGGAAAGGCTTGGCGCCTGTGGCTCAACGAGCTAAGGCACCAGCCACATACACCTGAGTTAGCGGGTTCGAATCCATCCCGGGCCCGCCAAACAACAATGATGGCTGCAACCCCAAAATGGCTGGGCGTTGTGGCAGGCGCCTGTAGTCCCAGCTACTTGGGAGGCAGAGGCAGGAGACTCACTTGAGCCCAGGATTTGGAGGTTGCTGTGAGCTGTGTTGCCATGGCACTATATCCAGGGTGACAAAGTGACAGCTTGAGGCTCTGCTCAAAGAAAAAAAAAAGGCAAGGAAAGTATCTGGGAGAAAACATTACAGGAGGAACAAGAAATGTAAAGGACTCAAGAACATGTTTGTGTGCTAAAAGACTAGAGGGAAGCTAACTGGGGTTAGAATAGAGTGAGTTGATGGAAAATGATAAAAAATGAAATGACAAAGGTGGCAGATAGGCTAGACAATGACAAAGACATTAACTTTAAAGAGGGAGGTTTTGCAGAATTCTGAGCAAAGTAGTGATACAAATGACTGGACTTTTTTTTTTTTTTTGCAGTTGTTGGCGGGGACTGGGTTCAAACCTGCCACCCCCATATATGGGGCCAATACCCTACTTCTTGAGCCATAGGGGCCACGTTGATTTTACATTTTTAAAGGATCACTATGGCTATTCTACTACAAGAATAGACTACTGTGGGACAGTGTATAAAGAATGAAGACATGTTGTAATAATACAAGCAAAATGAACTAATAAGGCATAAAAGGTGATAAGAAGCTGGATTTTGAATAAACTGTGAAAACAAAATGACTAGGAGTTGCTTACAGATAAATGAGACATGAGAAGGATACAAACTAAAAAACAGATTTGCCCTAACAGGGAGATGAGATAATTAAAACGAATAAAAGAAAGGGTAGCTTGGGGATGAGGTAAAAATCAAAGATTCTGTTTTTAGGGCAGCAGTGGTAGCTCAGTGGGTAGGATGCTGGCCACATAATGTAGTGAGGCTCGCGGGTTCAAACCCAGCCTGGGTCAGCTAAACGATGACAACAGCAACAATAACAAAAATAGCCAGGCATTGGGTGATGCCTGTGGCTCAAAGGAGTAGGGCACGAGCCCGGTGTATGAGAGGTAGTGGGTTCAAACCCAGCCCCAGCCAAAAACTGCAAAAACAAAAATAGCCACAGGCATTGTGGCAGGCACCTGTAATCTCAGCTACTTTAGGAGGCTGAAGCAAGAGAATCGCTTAAGCCCAAGAGTTTGAGGTTGGTGTGAGCTGTGACGCCATGGCACAGCTATGTCTACCCGGGGAGACAGCTTCAGACTCTGTCTAAAAAAAAAAAAAAAAAAACTTCTGTTTTTAATGATCTAAAGTCATATCATAGCTAACAGATATTCAAGTGGAGATACTGAGTGAGCAGCATATGTATGAAGCTATAATTTAAGAAAGAGATTAAGATTGAAAATAAAGGGGCAGCGCCTGTGGCTCTCAGTGGCTAGGGCACCAGTCCCATATACTGAGGGTGGCTGGTTCAAACCCAGCCCTGGCCAAACTGCAACAACAACAAAAATAGCCAGGCACATGTGGACCCAGCTACTCGGGAGGCTGAGGCAAGAGAATCGCCTAGGCCCAGGAGTTGGAGGTTGCTATGAGCTATGATGTCATGGCACTCTAACAAGGGTGATAAAGTGAGACTCTTTCTCTACAAAGAAAAAAAAAAAAGATTGAAAATAAAAATTTAAGAGCATATAAAGGCATGTATCAAATGAAATTTAATAGGCTGAATGAAGTCATCTGATAGGTCTGTGTTGACGTACCTACCATACAAAGACTGAATTCTGAAGCACTTCCATGATGAAGGGCCAGTTAAGGGCAGAACCACCAAAAGACTGAGAAAGGGCAGCCCATTATGTAGGTGTCCCAGAGCACATAAATAACGTATTTCAAGGAGTAAGTGGTTTACTATGTCATATTTTGCTGATAGGGTAAATGTGGCATTTCATTTGTGATCTACAGGGAAATTTCAATGAAAAAGTTGGAATCGGCTCGGTGCCTGTGGCTCAGCGGGCTAAGGCGCCAGCCACATACCCCTGAGCTGGCGGGTTCGAATCCAGCCCAGGCCCCGCCAAACAATGACAGCTGCAACCAAAAAATGGCGTTATGGCGGGCGCCTGTAGTCCCAGCTACTTGGGAGGCGGAAACAAGAGACTCGCTTGAGCCCAGGAATTGGAGGTTGCTGTGACCCGTGATGCCAAAGCACTCTATCCAGGGTGACAGTGTGAGGCTCTGTCTCAAAAAAAAAAAAAAAAGTTGGAATCAACGCCCAACTAAATGTTGGTGCTCGAGAAAAATTAAAACAGGCAGATATGGTTAAGTACAGCCACCTCAAAGAAATAAAATATGGGGTTCAGGCATAGCTTTTGAGATTTTGAGGAATGTCTGTGTGGTGTTAGAAATTATGTAGGTAAGAGTGGTAAACTAATGATAATATTTTATCTTTCTGTCATACCTCATTCATCCATAAGCAACTCTTGGTAATTTTTTCACAATTTATTCAGAATTATGAATCACTCATTATATGTCCCCTCAATTGCAGAGACATGACCTTCAGTAGGAAGCATGAACATACAAAAAATAGTTATTTGAATACTACGGGTATAGAGGATAAATGAAAACTAAGAGGTTCAGTGGCAGAGAGAGGCAGAATTGTTTCTTAGGAGTTGCTTCTCTTCTCCCCGTAAATAAGCCTTAGTGGGAAAGAGGGAGTTAGACACTAACGATTTGTAGGAGGGGAAGAGCCAGTACTAATAAATAATCCTTAGAGAAAAGTGAAAGAGAGTGAATGGAACTAGAGCAATGTAGGTACCTCAAAAGTCCATTTGAGCTTAACCTGGGTTTTAAGTCAATGTAAACTGTGTATTTTTCTCTAATCGACATTCACCATCTCTAGAGTTTACATCATTTTCTGTGTTCAGTAATTCGAATGATGAACCTGAACTGAGAGAGGCATGAAGCATAAACTTTGGACTTAAAGGAGATGATAATGTAAAAGAAAACTACAATGAATAGCAAAGACAAAATTCATATTAGTAGGAGACATTTAAGATTTTCATACTTACTGGACAGATTCAGGTGTTCCAGTTAACATACATGACCTTTCTGGAAGGCCACCACTGTCTACAATTAAAAACAAATCAAACAAAACAAAACAAAACAAAAAGAAAAGGAAAAAAGAGAAAAATTTAGGTCAAAAGATTAATAGTGGGTAGATCCTTATCACTAGAAACCTAAAATACATGCTTGCTTTCTAGACACTTTGATTAGACCAAAAGAAGAATGTTACCAGGGGCTATCTGTATTTTGCATCCAGATTCCTGTTGTATGCGTGAGATCTGTTCACCGCCTCTGCCAATTACTAGTTTAAAAAAAAAAAAAAAAAGAAAATTATTTGCTAAACAATTATAAAGTAATTTTTTTTTTTATGTTTTCAGAACTTTAACAATTTTGGTTACTTACTAAAGCCAACCATTCCATCTGGAACTTTGTATTCTTCTGTCATTACAGACCTGCTAAGAAATAACAGAAACTAGCATTTATCTTCTAATTACATAAAAAAGGTAACCTACTAATAACAATGAGAAACCTCATGTCTCCTGATGGCCTAAACTAAGGTTCTAAGCACACATTCTTGACAAAAAATATGGCCTTATTATTTACATAGTTAAAATAAAAATCTTTTTTTTTTTTTTTTTTGAGACAGAGCCTCAAGCTGTCACCCTGGATAGAGTGATGTGGCATCACAGCTCACAGCAACCTCCAATTCCTGGGCTCAAGCGAGGCTCTTGCCTCTGACTCCCAAGTAACTGGGACTACAGTTGCCCGCCACAACACCAGGCCATTTTCTGGTTGCAGTCCTCATTGTTGTTTGTTTGGCAGACCCGGGCTGGATTCGAACCTGCCAGCTCAGGTGTATGTGGCTGGCGCCTTAGCCTGTTGAGCCACAGGTGCCGAGCCTAAAGTAAAAATCTTAAGGCGATGCACATCCAGTTGGGAAGGGATGGTGAATGGAATAGTTTAAAGGAAAAAACTGTAAAGGAGTAGGAGTTCAGGGAATATCCTCTTAGCAGTTTCTCTAATTACTCTAGTTCTAAAATGTTCTAGTTATTCTTCCAAATTCTAAATGTATTTCACAAAGAAAAATGGTGGGCAGTGCCTGTGGCTCAGTGCATAGGGGGCCGGCCCTATATGCCATGGGTGACAGGTTCAAACTCAGCTCTGGCCAAGTTGCAACAAAAAATAGCCGGGCGTTGTGGCGGGTGTCTGTAGTCCCAGCTACCGGGGAGGCAGGAGAATCACTTGAGCCCAGGAGTTGGAGGTTGCTGTGAGCTGTGATTTCACAGTACTCTACCGAGGGTGACAAAGTAAGACTGTCTCTTTGAAGAAAAAAATAAGAAAAAAAAAAGGCGGCACCTGTGGCTCATCTAGTAGGTTGCCAGACCCATATAACAAAGGTGGCGGGTTCAAACCCGGCCTCAGCTAAATTGCAAAAACAGAAAAATAGCCGGGCGTTGCAGTGGGCGCCTGTAGTCCCAACTACTCAGGAGGCTGAGGCAAGAGAATCGCCTAAGCCCAGGAGTTGGAGGTTGCTGTGAGCTGTGTGACGCCATGGTACTCTAGGGAGGGCGATAAAGTGAGACTCTGTCTCTACAAAAAAGGAAAAGGAAAAAAAAAGAAAAACGGTTATCTTCTCAAGTGAAGGGAAATGAATTATACCCCCCCACACACACAAATGCAGATACACATTCACAACACACTACCTTGGTTCTGTGAGTAAATATAGCTTAATTAAAACTTGCAAATTACTTTTTGGGAAACTTCTGACCATACCTTTGCTGCTGATGCATTGGTGGTAACTGTGTCCCAAAAGCTACAAAATAATTTGATAAAAATGAGAATTCACAATTCAGGTTTACTTATCTATCGAATATATGCAGACATTACATTAGCAATGGCACAGAAAAGAACAGAAAACTTTTTTTTTTTTTTTGGAGACAGAGCCTCAAGCTGTCACCCTGGATAGAGTACCGTGGCATCATAGCTCACAGCAACCTCCAATTCCTGGGGTCGAGCAAGTCTCCTGCCTCTGCTTCCCAAGAAACTGGGACTACAGGCGCCTGCTATAACGCCTGGCCAGTTTTTGGTTGCAGCAGTCATTGTTTGGTGGGCCCGGGCTGGATTCAAACCCACCAGCTCAGGTGTACGTGGCTGGTGCTTTATCCCATTGAGCCGCAGGTGCCGAGGCAGAAAAGAAAACTTTTTAAGTGGTAACAAACACAATTTAAGAATGGAGGCCTGAAGTCAGACTTGGTGCTTCATGCCTATAATCCCAAGCACTCCGAGAGATCAAGGCCTGAGGATTGCTTGCTTGAGCTCAGGAGTCTGAGGCCGGCCTGAGCAGGAGCAGAACTCTGTCTTCACTAAGAGCAGTAAAACCGACTTGTGGCGGGTGCTTATAGTCCCAGCTACTAAAGAGGCTGAGGCAGGAGGATTACTTGAACCTAAGAACTTGAGGTTGCTGTGAGCTAGGCTGAGGCCACAGACAACAGAGTGAGACCCTGTGTTCCCCAAAAAGTAAATAAAATAAATATGTGAAATAACCCAGCAACCAAGATATCTGGCTATAACTACAAGACAAAAAGGTATATTTTTACACAGAAATTCAGGCTGGACACTCTAAAAGAATATGACCAACTTCAAAGACACCATAACAGGAACAAAATCTTAATATTAAAATTCAGTTAACTTTTTTTTGAGACAGAGTCTCACTTTGTCACCCTTGGTAGAAGGCTATGGCGTCATAGTTCATAGCAACCTCAAACTCTTGGGTTCAAGTAATTCTCTTGCTTTAACCTCCCAAGCAGCTCGGACTACAGGTGCCTGCCACAACGCCCAGCTATTTTTAGATATGGAGTCTCACTCTGGCTCAGGCTGCTCTCAAACCTGTGAGCGCAGGCAATCCAACCGCCTTGGCCTCCCAAAAGTGCAGTTAATTCTTAACCCAGTTTAAAATAAATACTTACAGTCATTTTGAGGAGCAACTTTCTTAGCATCTGGTTGATCTGAAAAATTAAGAATTTTTAAATTTTTTGCCAAAAAAATACAAAACTTCTGCCCTCCCAAGCAAAAATATCAATATAACCATTTACTGAAATATCTTAGGAGTCTAGTTTATCATTTGAACCAAAATTACCAAGCTTCAACCCAATCTCAGTAATCTATAAGAAGAAAAACTATATTTCTTTCACTCTCTTGTTTAAAAGAGACACAGATATTTACAATAATTCTCATATCAAATCACTGACCCTCACAACATTTAAAATGATACAAGACAGTATTTAGTTCAGCACTATTACCTGCTAAAAGCTAATGATGCTTCCACTACAGGAACGGAAGATTGGAGGGAAAAACTACCAAAATATGAAAATCTATCAATCTGACAATGACCACAAAGCTACAATCAAAAAAAGCAAAAAACAAAACAAAACAAAAAAAAAAACTCAAAATAAAAACTCACATTTCAAGGTAATTTCAATCTAAACTGTTCTTTATTCCTAAACTAACATTTATGGCATAAAACTTCTGCAGAAAAACTCAAAGCAACTACATGGCTACCTGCATCTAGATCCATTATACAGATGAATACAATGCATACTTTGGAACAATCTATAGCTGACAGTACTATATTCTCCTCCCCCCTTCAAACTTAAATGATTAAGCAGAAGAATGCTGTGCAGCAAAAATTCAGACACATAATCCAAGAAATATTTGTGTCCAGTTAAGAAACCACTGACTTATTTCACGTTTACATACTAAACACAGGTAATAAATAAAAATTCCTGCCTTTAAAAGGAGAGGGCATTCCCTCCCAGTGTGTTGTACTGCTCGGACTTGTCCAAGAGCCATCTACACATAAAATAAAAAGAATACATTACATACAACATCTGAAGCATCATTAGCTCATTTCTTTTGTATATTAAAAACCTCACCATAAATATGAAAGACACAAGTACTCTGGGTCAAAAGCTATAAATACATTCTGAAAGCTCAGTGAGAATCCTCCTTTAAAAAAAATAAGGGCAAAAAGAAAATACCAAAATTCACATATCAAAACTAAAACAAAAAATATGTGCAGACTTGTAAGTTCAGAAGCTTCAACAATTATGTTTTTTAAAAATATGAAGGACTATAAATCCAGTTTTAATACACATGTTTAAAGTTAAAACTGAAACACAAAGTACTAAAACAAAACGACTAACATAAAAAACGCTATAACCTGCAACACTATCACAAACTACAGGAACTTCAACCTTTAAATGAAAATATGAAATAGAAAATATAACATTAAATATAAAGATTCAGTTATGTATAAGAAAACCAGTGAAGTGTCTCATAATTTATAGTTTTTCCCCCCAATATTATTAACAAGGTATCTGTGCAAACTATCAATCTGATGCAATCCTAAAAGAGGGAAAATTGAACATTTTCTAATAAGACAAAACCTGGTTGATTCAAATTTTACCTACCTTGCTAGGTGTCTCTTTTTTCCCCCTGAGGCCAATATAATCCTTCTAATTTTAAAAACCTTATGATAAAAGCAGTGTCTCAATAAAACATCAAAAATAATGAAAATCACTTCAACTAAACACTGTATAAACAAAATACTCATGACCACCACTTACCTCCATCTTCTAAAGGTCTTTTTTGTCCCCCATAACCATAGTCATTTGAATTCAGTGACGTTCCAGCATCACCTCCAATTTTTGCTGCAATCTTAAAAACACGAAAACACACCATTATTAAGGATAGCAAGACAAACTATGTATTATTCATTACCACATTGTCTCATTTATTTCCTAATACATATGTGCTAAATATTATTTAGTATCACTATAAGAAAATTCACTTGATAAAGAAAATTATAGTTCAATTTATTACTACCATCAATAACTTCAGGGAAATTAACAAATAATCATCACCTGGAATTAAGCTTCTGCTATACTCCCATAAGAACCAAAAAAGTAATCAATTGGCAATCTTAAGGAGAGACCAAGAAGCTTCAAAGAAAATCCGATCTATTTTTTTTTTGAGACACAGCCTCAAGCTGTCACCCTGGATAGAGTGCTGTGACATCACAGCTCATAGCAACCTCCAATTCCTGGGCTCAAGCGAGTCTCTTGCCTCGGTCTCCCGAGTAGCTGGGACTACAGGCACCCACCACAATGCCCAGCCATTTTTTTTTTTTCTTTTTGGTTGCAGCTGTCATTGTTGTTTGGCGGGCCAGGCTGGATTTGAACCCGCCAGCTCAGGTGTACGTGGCTAGCGCCTTAGCCTGTTGAGCCACAGGCGCCGAGCTGAAAATCTGGATCTTAGTTCTATCATAAGATAAGATTTCTTAACTTGGCTCTCTCCTATGACATTTCAAAAGATGTGCACTGGTACAATGAACACTGTGGGACTCTATGGCTATGCCGTCTGATAAGGTAGCCATAGCCAGTATGTGGTTACTGAGTACTTGCAATGTGGCTAGCCAGAGCTAACATATACTTTAAGTATAAAACATGCACTGAATTTTGAAAATTTGGAACAAAGAATATAAAACATCTCAAAAACTTTTACACTAAACAGGAACGGGTAATACTTTGGATATGTTGGGTGAAACAAAATGCATGGCTTGCATTATATTTCCTTTGGATAATGTTATTCTAATTATACATTCAGGAGCCTGGGGAGTTCTACTCTAAGAAAGCTTCAGCTACAGAACCCTAATTCTATTAAGTCATTTCTCTCTCAGAAAGATTTTTAACTTTTAGAGTAGGACAAGAAATTGCTTGTACTTGACCAAATATAAGAAATACCAGCTACAAGTCATAAGGAGGGCATGACCAATACTCATTGCATTTTTCTACAATAAGGGAACTGGAACAAACTGGTGTCTGTACTGGACCAAACTCCACACTATATATTCATTACAAAAGATGTGTGATGGGCTCATTAACATTCATTGTATTATTCTTGCAACTCTAGGTATAACTAAAGTCTTCTGTAAAAAAAAGAAAGGCTTGGCGCCTGTGGCTCAAGCAACTAAGGCGCCAGCCATGTACACCTGAGCTGGCGGGGTCGAATCCAGCCCAGCCTGCCAAACAATGACGGCTGCAACCAAAAAATGGCGGGGCGTTGTTTGGCGGGGGGTGCGGCGCCTGTATTCTCAGCTACTTGGGAGGCGGAGGCAGGAGACTCGCTTGAGCTCAGGAATTGGAGGTTGCTGTGAGCTGTGATGCCACAGCACTCTATCCAGGATGACAACTTGAGGCTCTGTCTCAAAAAAAAAAAAAAAAAAAAAGAAAACGAAACTTTCGATGACTGGAATTCCAAGTAATCTTGATGTGGATAATCCAATAGCTTCAAGCTTTATAATAATCAGAAAACTGAAGAAGGTAACAGTATATTCAAGGACATGAATCATAAATCCAATTACGGATCATGTAAGTCTAATATATATCAGTTCCCATATATTAACTGTACTTCCTAGATTTCTCTTTTCAGCATCAGTAAATGCAAACACTTACTACAAAGCATTTTAGGACAAAGTACTAAAATGCATGGTGGTTCTCACCTGTATCCCAGCACTCTAAGAGGCCAAGGTAGGTGGAATGCTTGAGTTCAGGAGTTCAAGACCAGCCTGAGCAAGAGAGAGACCCCATTTCTACTAAAAATAGAAAAACTAAGGCAAGATGATCTCTTGAGCCCAAGAGCTTGAGGTTGCTGTAAGCTATGATGCCAAGCCACTCTACTCAGGGTGACAGAGTGAGACTGTTTCAAAAACAAACAAGCAGGGCTGTGCCTATGGCTGGTTCATTGGGTAGGGCACCGACCCCATATACTGAGGGTGCTGGGTTCAAACCTGGCCCCAGCAAAACTGCAACAACAACAAAAATAGCTGGGTGTTGTAGAGGGCGCCTGTAGTCCCAGCTATTTGGGAGGCTGAGCCAAGAGAATCACTTAAGCCCAAGAGTCTGAGGTTGCTGTGAGCTGTGACACCACAGTACTCTATTGAGAGTCACATAGTGAGACTGTCTCAACCCCCCTCCACAAACAAACAATATAAACCCTGATAAAAAAGGTACACAACTTGATTATCCTGATTCTCTATAGCTCTGGACAACCTAATCTTCTTCCACCATCTTTTACTTTCTCAATTACAAGCCTGTTTTTGTCTTTGCATGTCTAATTTAAATCTTATGTCTTAAAGTTTTTATAATCACACCTGAAAATACTGCTTTTCCATCTTTAGGTCTGAAAGCATTTAGCATTTAAACTATTCCTTGGGAATTTAATAAATACACTACCCTATGTTGATAGACAATGGTATTAGAAAGTATTTTAGGCCATAGAAAAAGGTACTCCTATTACCATTTAACTGTGACTACCTCTGCAGTTAGTTTTTACAAATGTTCTAAGAGTTGCAAAGCAGTACCTTCTTTATTTTCAGGACTTCTACACAGAGAAAAGATACTTATTTAAACTTCGTTATTAACTAGTCAAAAACTATCCAAATATAAATGAAAGTTGATACTTAGTTCACACAAAAGAACTAGTTAACATCTCAAAAATTCAGAATTGATACATTAATTCCTAAAAACTAAGCTCCAACTACTATATCCCAATCTTATTAGACACACATTAAGTGTGGGTAACTTCTTTGATTTCAATTTCTATAGACCAGATATACACATATACATACACATCAGTACCGTAGGCCTAGTTCCTTATGTTAACCATCTCTGTATGTTGACCAGTTTGTTACAGTTCCTTGGGCGGTCAACTTACAGAGGTTCTATTGTTATTTTTTTCTTCTTTCACTGTTTTAGCAGTTTTTTACCTTTTCTTTCTTTCTTTTTTGAGGCAGAGCCTCAAGCTCACCCTGGATAAGAGTGTCATGGCATCATAGCTCACAGCAACCTCCAATTCCCGGGCTCAAGTGAGTCTCTTGCCTCCGCCTCCCAAGTAGCTGGGACTACAGGCACCTGCCACAACGCCCGGACATTTTTTTTTGTTTGTTTGCAGCTGTCATTGTTGTTTGGTGGGCCCGGGCTGGATTCGAACCCGCCAGCTGAGGTGTATGTGGTTGTTGGCGCCTTAAGCCCGTTGAGCCACAGGCGCAGAGCCAGTTTTGACCTTTTTCACTGATTGTGCCTAATTTAATCATAATTATGTAGGTATGTGAAGGGTTTGGTACTGCAGTAGAACCTCTGTAAGTTGACCACCCAAGGGAATGTAACCAACTGGTCAACATAAAGAACCAGGCCTTGATATGTGCATGTCTGGTCAATGAAAATTAGGTCAACTTATGGAGGTGATCAACTATGGAGGTTTTACTTTATATGTGGTTTCAGGTCTTAGAAGGGATCCCACTTCAGGCTCGTTACGATGGCTCATGTCTGTAATTCCAGCACTCTGGGAGGCCAAGGTGGGTAGATCACCTAAGCTCAAAAGTTCAAGATCAACAAGACCCATCTCTAAAAATAGCCAGGCGCTGTGCCAGGTGCCTGTAGTCCCAGCTACTTTGGAGGCCGAGGCAAGAGAATTGCTTAAGCCCAAGAGTTTGAGGTTGCTCATGTCACCCCATGGCACTCTAACTAAGGCAACATAGACTCTGCACAGCTCAAAAAAAAAAAAAAAAAGTATCCCCTTTGGATAAGGTAGAACTAGTATAGTTTACAGCTGATCTTCCAAGGATCAGGTTAAAAAAAAACAAACTCAGTATCAGGTGGAATGACTGGGTACACCTAGTCCCTTGGTATCTTGAGGGACTGGTTCGAGGACCTACAATATCAATATCTGCAAGTGTCCAAATCCTCTACATAAAAGGGTGTAGTATTTACATATGACTACGCATATCCTCCAGTATGCTTTAAGTCATCTCTAGGTTTCTTTATAATACCTGATCTGAGCCGTACACAGTGGCTCAGGCCTGTAATCCCAGCACTGTGGGAGGCTGAGGAGTAAGAACAGCTTGAGCTCAGACTTGACTGAGTGAAAGTGAGATCCTGACTCCCCCCAAAAAGCAGGAAAAACCCAGCTGGGTGCCATGGCAAGGGCCTGTAATCCCAGCATCTTATGGAGGATAAGGCAGCGGGATACCCACAGCCCGCATCCATCCCTGAGTCAGAGATTGCAGTAAGTTATGATGTCACTGCCCTCTGCTCAGGGCACAGGGTTGAACTCTGACTCAACAAATACCTGATCTGACATAAATGCTATGTAAATAGCGGCAATACTGTATTTTTAAAATTTGCCTTTTGTTTTTGCATTCCCCTCAAATATTTTCAATCTGTGGTTGGCTGAATCTATGGACACAGAACCCAAAGACAGGAAGGAATCAAGGTACTTTAACTTGTTCAACGCATTTATTGGGGCAGTGCCTGTGGCTCAAAGGAGTAGGGCGCTGGCCCCATATTCTGGAGGTGACGGGTTCCAACCCAGCCCCGGCCAAAAACTGCAAAAAAACCTCCAAAACAACCGGCTTGGCACCTGTGGTTCAATGGGCTAAGGCGCCAGCCACGTACAGCTGAGCCAGAGGGTTCAAATCCAGCCCAGGCCCACCAAACAACAACAGCTGCAACCAAAAAATGGCCAGGCATTGTGGTGGGTGCCTGTAGTCCCAGCTACTTGGGAGGCGGAGGCAAGAGACTCGCTTGAGCCCAGGAATTGGAGGTTGCTGTGAGCTGTGATGCTATAGCACTCTATCCAGGGTGACAGCTTGAGGCTCTGTCTAAAAAAAACAAACAAAAA
>CAUYON010007987.1:0-10093 GCA_963573935.1 Arctocebus calabarensis | reverse complement strand
AAATGGAAGAACTGAACAGTCTTGGGGAGGCTACTCTCACTGTTCTCCAGTATCACCAGCGTTGTGACAAAGTTTAATGAACCTATCCCTGTCTCTGCATACTGGCGGACAGCAACAAGCACCCAGACCCTCTTCCTCCAGTAACACTCTGACTAAGGCAGAGGCCAAGGAAAAACCTTACCCTTAATTCTTTGAAGGTTCCTTGGATCCCAGCTCACACCTGGCAAATTCATAATGGAAAAGGCATTCAAACTTATTAATGTACTAAATATGTGGGAAAATCATAACGCTTAAGCCCAAGAGTTTGAGGATCCTGTGAGCTGTGTCACCACAGCACTGAGGGTGAGGGCAACATAGTGAGACCCTGTCTCAAAAAAAAAAAAGTTCCAACCCAGCTTGGTGCCTGCAGCTGGGTGGCTAGGGTGCCAGCCACATACCAGAGTTGGCAGGTTCAAACTCAGCCCGGGCCTGCCAAACAAAAATGACAACTACAACCCAAAATAGCTGGGTGTTGGGTGGCACCTGTGGCTCAAGGGAGTAGGGCACGGGCCCCATATGCCACAGGTGGCAGGTTCAAACCCAACCCTGCCCAAAAAAATAGCCGGGCGTTATAGCGGGTGCCTGTAGTCCCAGCTACTCGGGAGGCTGAGGCAAGAGAATCACCTAAGCCCAGGAGTTGGAGGTTGCTGTGAGCTGTGTGACACCACAGCACTCTACTGAGGTCGACAGAGTGAGACTCTGTCTCTACAAAAAAAATTTAAAAATGTAAAAAAAAAAAAAAGTTCAGAGGTTTTTACCACTACTAGGAGCTGTCTTGCTTTCGCCCAAGGTAGAAGTCATGCTTTGCTCAGGAAACCAGAAAAGATTTAATCTTGTGCCAACAGAAACCATAGGGTGACACTATAGCAAAGCAGGCTGCAAGACTGACAGTAATGGCCTCCTTAATGCTGCCTCTAAACCTACCTGATTTCAACCCCACATATAAGAAATAAAAAACAAAACAGAAAAATTTCATAATAAAAAAATAGTTGATTCATCAACAGCCAAGGACAGATCATGCTACCCTGAAGTCTAACACCTCAGGTCATTTAAACGACTTCATGACATGACATATTCCTGTAAAAAAAGCCTTACTATAACAAGAAACTCACTGAGTTAATTAAAAAAAACAATTTAGTGTTTGCTTAGTACAAGAAACAATGCCCAAACAGACAACAGATCTAAAAAACCATTCCAACCATACCAGAAGATGACATTGGAAACTAGCTAATAAACTTCACTCAAATACCCTCATCCAAAAGTCTGAAATATTTACCAGTATTAATGAATACTTTTTCAAGATAAGTAAAGGCCTTCTCCATGCAAACAAAGAAAACTACAGAAGTAATAAAAGTCCTTCTGAAAAACATTATGCCCCATTATGAGCTCCCCTGAAGCCTTCAAAGTAACAATGGTCCATCTTTTATGGCAAAGTTAGATAGCATGTAAGCAATTTTTTAAAATTCACTAGAAATTGCATACAACCTGGAGACCTCAATCATCAGGAAAAGTAAAAAAGAAAATAAATCATATGCTCAATAAATACTGCCAAACTATGCCAAGAACCATTGACATGAAAATCAGGTATTGTCCCTCCAATTGCTGTGAATAAAGGTAGCCCCTAGAAGCAGGGTCAAATTAAATCCTCACAAAGTTATTCAAAAGAAACTCTTTTAGGCAGTCTCAATTTAAATGTCAAGGCAAGCAGAATATAATCTTAAAAGTGCAAAAGTATGTACAACAAATGCAGTGAGTATTATCCCCTATTCACAAGTTTTCTCTTCCCAGAACCTAGTCCACACCTACAGAAAATGTACATCCTTTTTACCCCGGTATCCAGATCCAGCACAAAACCTGGAAAGATGGGCCTGAGAGAAATAGCTGAAAGAAAAGACTAGTCCAGAAAATGTTCTCCTAACCACACCACAACAGTGAAACTTGCAGGACTAGAAACCTGGGCCCACTGAGGAGACAGGAGTGACTCTATTTTGTGACCCACCACCATCTTAGATCCCCTTAACCTCCTGCCCTAGATTCCTAGAAAAACCCCAAACACCTGCACCCTACCCCCAGCCAATTAGACTTCAGCAGGAAAAACCACAAAGCCCCAGTTAACCACCTGGCTCTGCTTAGCCAACAAAGCAACATATAAGAACTAGGTCAACCAACTCTGTGCTTGCTGCAGTAGAAAGCCCCCACCCCTCTTGTAACCACAATAAAAACCCCTGTAACACAGGAGTTGGGGCCCCTGAGAATCCAGGCTCGAGCTTGAATAAAGGCTCCTTTGCTTTTGCATTGGACTCGGCTCCTTGGTGGTCTTTGGGAATTGCAAGGTCTGGGCATAACATTTGGGAGCTCGTCCGAGATCCCCAAGACCCTTGAGGACCCAACCCGAGGAGCCAGTAAGTGTCTGTGTCCTATTTGTCTCAGTTGTAACTTGTGTCTGCCTGGGGTTCAAGTTCCCTCGTGGATGTGGTCTTGTATCCACTTGGGATTCAAGTCCCCTTGTGGGTGTCATCTAGAGGCAGGGGTTCAAGTCCCCCAGGGAAAGGCCGGCATGAGGTCAAGGCGGAAGCGCTGGGGGCTTGCCAGCTGGGGGTGTCAGAAGACGTTCCAGCCCCTCTTGTAACTGTAAAGGAGTTGACCCCTCCAGACTGTGATGAGAAATCCCTAGGGCGTGGTGCAGATTCAATCCATCTGGTGTTTTTGAATGGACATAGTGGGTCACTCCTGTGTAATGGCAGGAAACCTTCGTCCCACTTTCAGTTTTGCCTTTGGACATGGAATCCCAGAGGACTGACTTTTGGTGGAGTGGAGTGTGTGTTCTGTGTTTCATATTCATGTTGATTTAGTTGGTTGTATTGGGGCGACTCTGACGAACAGTATGGGACAGACTCAGACAACTCCTCTTTCCCTCTTCCTTGACCATTTCCAGGATTTTAAGAACAGGGCCCATCTGGACCCACAGGGTTTGTGGATCATCTGATCTGGACTTGCAAGGACAGGTCATCTGGTTGGTTTGTCTTGTCTAGACTCACGAGGTGGGTGAGTCTTTGGTCTGTCTTTGGTTTTGTTAGTCTGTCTCTGACTTAAACTTGGTTTTGGACTCACAAGGTGTGTGAGTCTTTGGTCTATTTTTGGTTTGGTTTTGTCTGTCTGACTCAAGCCCAGTCCCGGAGTGCGAGTTTCTGGACTGTTCTTGGTTTGATTTAGTCTGTCTCAGTCCGGTCTGGTTTTCTCTTTAGGACTCACAGAGTGTGAGTTTGCAGGTCCTTTCTATGTCAGTGAGATTGTGTGAAACCTGTCAGTCTCTCTCATGCCCCGTCTGTCTAGACTCAAAGAGTGTGAGGTTGAGGAGAGTGAGTCTCTAGTCTGTTTTAGTCTGGTTTTGTCTAGTACTATTTAGTCTGTCGTAAGTTTTTCCTTTTAGGACTCACAGAGAGTGTGTCTTCAGTTTGTTTAACTGGTGTGTAAGTTATTTGGCAAATTTGTGTTTGCTGTTTCCAATAGTTTGGCAGCCGCTTGGAATTACTCTGGTTGGCACGTATCCTACTGATCCTCAGGCAGCCTCCAAGATGATGGCAGGGGCCTTTGAGGGGAGGTGCCCCTGGAAACATCCCAGGGTCCCCAGAGAACCTGGAGCCCTCAGGAGACCAGCTGACGATCACTCCTAAATTTACCTGTAATTCCACCTCCGGAAATAAGCTACTTTAACATCTAAGTTTGGCTAGTGTCTGCAGATTTGTTATAAATTATTTTAAACAATATGTAACTGTTTGTTGAATTCACTTGTAATTTGTGTAGAGCCTCTGGGGGAAGGCAAAAGATAAGAACTTTAAACAGGGACCTCAGGTTACTGAGCTATTAGCCTGTCAGAAACTTTCAGAGGCATGGGGAGCCTCGGCCCTACTAACCAGTTGGGAGCTCCCAGAAATACGTGTTTGGCCCCGTCACCAGAAATACCATTAAAATGATAGTGGATGTCCAATCAACCCCCAGGGTATTAGATCACCCACATGCCTGTTAAAAACTATATGAGAAGATGTTCTGTTTCTGGTTTTTTAAATATAAAAGTGTAAAAAATAAATGAACTTTTAAGCATTGTTCATGTCATGCCCAAGTCTGCCGTGTCATTTTATATCATTTATTCAGTATTTGTCAAAAATTAATCTCAGCCCAAAACAGTCTTGTATTGAATTGAGAAGGAGAAAAAAAAGAGGGCAAGTGTAAAAGAGTTTAAAAATTCCTTAGAACTCAGCATTCTATGCCTACGAGACACCTGAGTTCTAGTTCTTGTCAGCAATTAAAAGTTTCTTCCTCTGTATTGTTAGTATAAATATCTGTCTGTTTTAATTCACTGGTTTCCTGCAACATTCTAAATCTCTGGTGGGAGTGCTCCCCAGCACCCTGACTAACGCCATTCCCTAAGAGCCCTCTCATACATAGAAAGGTGGGTCCCCGGCAGAGTGACAGGAAAGTCCCATGTAATCCTCTGTGACAAAGGTTAAAAAGATCTAAAATATTTGTAAAATATCTGTGCAGTTTAAATAAAACTTATACAGTTTACATGTAATCCAGTTAACTATGTGTTCCCTATATAAACTTCTAACTTGTAGTCTTGTCTAAACAAATGTTTTAAGCCTTTGATTTCTGACAAAACTTCCAAAGTCAAAACTCTAAATTTGGAGCTTGGCACCTGTAGTACAGTGGTTGCAGCATTAGCCACCTGCACCAAAACACAAGTCTGAATTTAGTCTTTTTGAAATATTAAAACCACTAAAAACCTGAAGAAAACAAGTTAAACTTATTTGATTTGTTGAAAATGTGTAAGAAACATTGTCAAATATGGGAGAAATTAATTTTGTGTGAATTATAGTTATATGTAATCTGTCCTAAAGTATAAAATATTACTGTTTTAATGTATATTATCAGTAATTCATCTAAAATATATATAT
Organism: Arctocebus calabarensis; assembly: GCA_963573935.1. Lineage (NCBI taxonomy): Eukaryota > Metazoa > Chordata > Mammalia > Primates > Lorisidae > Arctocebus > Arctocebus calabarensis. The sequence goes on along the minus strand of CAUYON010007987.1, from coordinate 5,099 downwards.
ATTAAAAGAAACTAAATTGCTAATTTCTTCAGAAATTAAGTACCTTTGAACTAACAACAGACTTTTAGAACTTTCATTGGAAAAAAAACAAAACATGTCTAGAAGTATTGCTAACCAAGCTTCAAACAAAACAGAAATCAGATATGTGGAACTAAGTTCATTTGTTATAGTTTCTGTTTAAAATATTGCTGATTCTTTCTGTGTTCTCTTTTCCAGAAGTCAAGAAAACCATTTTTATCTTTTAAGCTATTTGTAGGTTTTCAAGCAATGTATATACTTATGAGCAGAATCTAAAACATGTATTTTTTTTCTCTCTCTTTAATTTCTCCAGAATTTGAAGGCCATTTGTAAGTATTCTTAATTTCTGGCAATGCAGTTATTTGCATAAGTTCAACAAGAATCTGTTTTATTCTATAAGACATGATGAAAGCACTGGTTATTTTACCAAGGCTTTGGCTGGAATAGCATTTCCAGAGGTATCCAGATTGCATTAAGGAATTAAGGTTGACTTTATAAGGTCAACAAGAAAAAAAGCCCTTTGGAAAAATGGCCAGATACCTGCCATCAGTAACATTTTCTGATCTGTGGTAAGTAATGAAGGTCGCTTGCTGACAGGTCTAGAAATCAAAATGTGTTTGAAGACATCAAGAGAAGAATTTACCCAATGCATACAAGTATCTAATGGCACAGATGAAACCTGGGCTCGTGAAAGGCTTTTAAAAAAAGGTCCAGCCTGAGATTCCTTATAAAAAGTTCCAGCAAAGCCAATTTTAAAGAAAGAGCTTAGCTGGCTAATAATTAATTATTCTTACTGCACTGTATGCAAATAATCAAACGCAGTATACCAAAAATACAGTCTATTTTAGCAACTAAGTTAGTTCTGCTATACTTTGTCTCTAGTAAAGACAAAAATTAGAGAGAAAAATGGTTCAAAAAAAAAAAAAAAGAGTCCGTGACTCACTTATATTAAATCCCAGCCTTCTCTATAATGTAAACTCATGAAATAAAACATAACTGTTTTACTAAACTAATCTGTTAAATGGAACTAAGAGACTGGTCAAATTATCTGCTGTGTCTGTGTAGATACCTCAGGAAAAATTAAAAATTAGATACAGACCTTAAACAAAAACCCTAGAAAAAGTAGCAAAGAAAAATCTCCACTGAGGTATTTAACTGTGTTCTGTTTAGTCTTTTGTATCTGTACATCCTTTCTCTCTGGAGAATCAAGGAAATGAAACTAGTCCCCCTAAAACCAAGGTAAAAAAAGACTTTCCACCATCATCCTGACCACACATGCAGCAGTGAAGGTGAAAAGAATCCTCACCTGCAGTCATCACAGCTGGCCACATAGAGCTTCACCATCCCTTAAGAAGTAAAGGTAACCTTTAAGATAGTCAACATGCCCTGCTTTGGCCACATACTGGGAGCTGGCTGGTCAACGCATGGCTGAAGCCTGAGGAAACTCCTCGAAGGATTTGTCTTTTTTTGTGTGTGTGTGGAGACAGAGTCTCACTCCATCACCCTCAGTAGAGTGCTGTGGAGTCACAGCTCACAGCAACCTCCAGCTCTTGGGCTCAAGCAATTCTCTTGCCTCAGCCTCCCAAGTAGCTGGGACTACAGGTGCCCGCCACAGCGCCCAGCTAGTTTTTGATGCAGTTTGGCCGTGGCTGGCTTGAACCCACAGCCCTCGGTATATGGGGTTGGCGCCCTACTGGCCGAGCCACAGGCACTGCCCGGCTCGAAGGACTTGTCTTAATTGGACTTTTAGACTTTGGGAAAAAGAGGGGGGGGAGAATGTACTTTGTCCCCTGGCTATTTTAAAAAAAAAAACAAGTTTCCATCTTCTTTAATTTTCTGTCCTTGGTAGCAGCCACACGTCCATGTAAAACTTGAGGGAAAATGAAAAAAAAAAAAATTAGAAAGGATGTTGTTATAGTTTTGTAATCGGAATTTCTTCAGTAAGTGTTTGGTCTCAGGAATTTGAGAATTGAGCCTAAAATGAAGTCCGTGGGTTCTTATGGGTGGCCACAGTTACAACATTAAGAGCAGTGCAGCTATTATTCCTAAGAAGCCAGTAGACATCCCTGCCTACATTTTAAATAGAATTAGCCCTAGTCCCATGATTGGGTCCTGAAAGTAACAAGTCAAGGGGGGAATGAGGAGACAGGAGTGACTCCATTTTGTGACCCACCACCATCTTAGATCCCCTTAACCTACTGCTCTAGATTCCTAGAAAACCCCCAAACACCTGCACCCTACCCCCAGCCAATTAGACTTCAGCAAGAAAAACTACAAAGCCCCAGTTAACCATACGGCTCTGCTTAGCCAACAGAGCAACATAAGAACTAGGTCAACCAACCAAGTTCTTGCTGCAGTGGAAAGCTCCCATCCCTCTTGTAACCACAATAAAAACCCGTCTAACAGAGGAGTCAGGGCTCTCAGCATGGACCCACTGCATCGGGGCCCCTGGGAGTCCAGGCTTGAGCTCCTTTGCTTTTGCATCGGACTCAGCTCCCTGGTGGTCTTTGGGAATTGTGAGGTCTGGGCATAACACCCACCACATTCCACTCAAGCCACATCTCACTCCAGAAGCAGCTGAGGTAGACAAAACACCACATTAAGATTAAAGAGATATAATTCCCCAGCCATCTTCCCCTTGAGACTATACAGGTCTGTGTGCTCACCCCAAAACCATGTCCTCTTTTTTAATTTTTTTTTTTTTTTTTGAGGCAGAGCCTCAAGATGTCACCCTGGATAGAGTGCTGTAGCATCACAGCTCACAGCAACCTCCAACTCCCGGACTCAAGCGAGTCTCCTGCCTCCACCTCCCAAGTAGCTGGGACTACAGGTACCCGCCACAACTCCTGGCCATTTTTTGGTTGCAGCCATCATTGTTGTTGGGTGGATTCGCACCCGCCAGCTCAGGTATACGTGGCTGGCACCTTAGCCCATTGAGCTAGGGGCAGAGCCTATTTATATTTATATTTTTATTTTTATTTTGAGAGAGAGAGTCTAACATATCCCCGCCTCCACCCCCAACCCCTCCAGAGTGCCATGGCTTCATAGCTCACACCAACCTCAGACTCTTGGGCTCAAGTGATTCTCTTACCTCAACTTCCCAAGTATCTGGGACTACAAGCACCCGTCAAAAGGCCCAACTACTTTTAGAGACAGGGGTCTCACTCTAACTCAGGCTGGTCTCATACTCATGAGCTCAGATAATCCACCTGCCTAGGCCTCCCAGAATATTGGGATTATAGGTGCAAGCCACCACTCCTGGCATCCTCGTCCCATTTTCAGAAATAAAAATGTATAGACCATAAATATGCAACATTTCTGTCTTAACTAGAAGGTATTTACAGGTGTTTAATTCATGCCCAATGGAGAATTGCACCCACTAAAACTTATCAGAAATTAATTTTCCCATTTATCTGCAAGATAATCACATACTCAGATTCTTTTTTTTCTTTTCTTTCTTTCTTTCTTTTTTTTTTTTTTTTGTGACACAGAGTCTCAAACTGTCTCCCCCGGTAGAGTGGTGTCACAGCTCAAAGCAACCTCCAACTCTTGGGCTTAAGCAATTCTCTGGCCTTTGTCTCCCAAGCAGCTGGGACTACAGGCTATTATTGTTGTTGTTGCAGTTGTCATTGTTATTTTAGCCGGCCTGGGCGGGGTTCAAACCCACCAGCCCCACTGTATGTGGCTAGCCACAGAGCTATGGGCGCTGCCCACATACTCAGATTCCTTTTTTTTTTTCTTTTTTAGACAAAGTTTCATTATGTTGCCCTTGGTAGAGGGCCCTTTTCTACCCTGAGTACGAAAGTTTAAGTCCAACCGTACTAAAGTAACTTAAAAGATTAACCTCCCTGAAAACTATAATAGCTGACTACACCTTGTTAGCACTGCTAAATACACGACTTTAGCCATTTTTGTCATACCAACAATAGCTATTGGACTCAATATGAAAATCAGTCCATTGCCCTGTGCAATCATTAAGGCCCTTAATACAACTTCTCTAGCCATAAACACTCTGAACAGTGAATTAAAACAAGTATGAGAAGCTATACTTAAAAAATCAAGCAGCCATTATTGATTATCAAAACACAATCACAGATGTAAAAACTTTAAAATCTATATATCCTTCAATTTATCTAACAGTTCCTAACTCATTAAAAACAAGTTAAAATGTGTAAAGGACATAGTTGAAACAATACAAGATTTTTCAGAATATTCAATACCTCCTAACTAAAGTATTGTCAAATTACCCAACATTACTTAAGTCTGAACCTTTATACTTATTTTTACCTTACGTTAAGCTTCTTTTTCTTTTTTGAGACAGAGTCTCACTCTGTTGTCCTTGGTAGAGTGCTGTGGCATCACAGCTGACAGCAACATCCAGCTCTTGGGCTTAGGCGATTCTCTTGCCTCAGCTGGGACTACAGGCACCTGCCACAATGCCCACCTATTCTTTTGTTGCAGTTTGGCTGGGGCCGGGTTCCAACCCGCCACCCTCGGTATATGGGGCCGGTGCCCTGCTCACTGAGCCACAGGCACCGCCCCTATATTAAGCTTCTTAATGTTACAAAATACAATGTACACCATTCATATGTATCCAATGTTTCACAAAATTCAAAAAACAAAATTAACCAGCACAGCTCGAATATCAATTTAACTAACCATAACAATTACTTCCATTCTAAATTAATTTCATAAATATAAAAATAAAATAAATTAGAGAATGTGGTACTTAGAGACACCCCCACAACCCCTCTGAGCTTTTTCTAACTAAGAGTGCACTATAAAACATAGAACAGTAAGTCAGTCAAACATGCCAAACCAGAAATAGGGAACAAAGATAATCTTGAAAAAAAAAAAAAAAAACGAGGAAGTAACGAGGCACTACAAGAACAAGTTAATAGCAAGTTTAAAGACATTTTATCGATGACGTTTTGATTGGTTTTTTTTTTTTTTTTTGAGACAGAGCCTCAAGCTGTCACCCTGGATAGAGTGCTATGGCATCACAGCTCACAGCAACCTCCAATTCCTGGGCTCAAGCGAGTCTCTTGCCTCCACCTCCCAAGTAGCTGGGACTACAGGCG
>CAUYON010007986.1:0-14531 GCA_963573935.1 Arctocebus calabarensis | reverse complement strand
CAGCCCCAGCCAAAAACTGCAAAAACAAAACAAAATAAAACAAAACAAACAGGCTCGGCGCCCATGGCTCAACGGGCTAAGGCGCCAGCCACATACACCTGAGCTGGCGGGTTCGAATCCAGCCTGGGCCCGCCAAACAACAAGGACGGCTGCAAGCAAAAAATGGCCGGGCGTTGTGGTGGGCACCTGTAATCCCAGCTATTTGGGAGGCGGAGGCAAGAGACTCGCTTGAGCCCAGGAATTGGAGGTTGCTGTGAGCTGTAATGCCATGGCACTTTATTCAGGGTGACAGCTTGAGGCTCTGTCTCAAAACAAACAAACAAACAAAAAAACCTTGCTGTGTGATGCCTGCCAGAAGATTGAAGAAAAATTCCAAAATATATCTTTGTCTACAGTCAAATACGAAATTGATTATTTTAGCTCAGGTTATAATGCTTATTATTATTATTATTTTTATTTTTTGCAGTCATTGTTGCTGAAATCTACTGGTGAAAGTGGCTGCACTTGTCTCCTCAATTGGTGATTTCTTGAAGCTTTGTCAAAATGCTTTCAAAGAAAATGAACTGATTTGGGGGGAAAATGTTCATGGTGAATGTTAATGTTGATTCAGCAACGTGGATATTTCCATGTGTGTGTGAAAAACCAACTTCTATTTATGGAAGATACATTATATCCCAAAATTTGTCTTACAATCAGTAGTAAACTCCTGTTCAAGATCAACCACTACATGAATATTTTCTTTGTTAATTTGAATGTCTACTAATTTGTCAGGTTGCTGTTTTTTTCTGAAGGTCATACCATTGTCAAGGTGATGTTACAGTATATACAAACTGTAGATTTCAGCTGACATATTTTACAGAACACCAGGAAGAGGGCAGCTGTCTTTAGTTTTCAAAATGATCCCTTTCAATGGAGTTTGGTATATCTGAATTTTTAAACATATTGAACCTAAAATCCCAAAGGGTATGTATGCATCAACTTCAGTATTCGTTACAACATACTATAAGGTTTTATACTAAATCCAACAATAGCTTCAATGAACTGATGGTTTTAAAAGACTCTTCATGTTGTTGACTTAATAACACCCTCAAGGCCAAGTTTCTTGATGATAATTTCAAGGAAAAACAACCAAGTCTTATCCAGTTTACCAAAAGAATGAATTTGGGCAATATTTTCGTGATGTTGTGGTAGAAAATTCCATTTGATGTTATAGTTATAGAGGAATATTGTTCTCTCCAATAGTCAGCTTTAATTACCAGAGTTTACAAGTAACTCCTTAGAATTTTTGTTTGATTCAAATCTAAAATGTAACTCACAGAAAAACCACTTGGAGAATAGACATTGGCAGAATATAGAGATATTTTTTTCCACATTCAAACAACAAATAGGCAGTTCTTTTAAAAAACATTATTGCATTTTTATCAACCTCCAGGGGCTGTATCTTCTGCTACTTTGAAAATAAAATCAAAGCAGCCCACGGCTCTGCCTCAGAACACAGTTTTGGCTGTGCTCTGACCACCGCAGTGCGCCGTGGTGGGGGTGCAGGGCGGTTGGATAGCTTGTGCTGGCACGAAGAAGCCACAGCACAAAGCATTTGGCCTTCAAGACCAAAATCAGCATTCATCTTTAAAACTGCCATAGCTAGATTTGTGTCTAGTCATAATTCTTCATTGATTTTGACATCTCAGTTAACACTAAAGGAGCTGTGAGTTCATGAAAGGGAGATTGGATCTTATTAAGTTTAAGAATCGGCAAGAGATAGTGGGAATGCCCAGTTGAAGGCTCTATAGCCCAGACTCCGAATTCTTTTAAAAACGCCACTAACCTGGTACCTTATTCTACTCCAGTGATGTCTGGCATGAAGATCTTCTAAGGCACTCTCACACTTGTCTGCAAGGCCAGGATAGTGAACTGGATCCTGAAAAAAAGAAGCACTGCCAATATGTAAAATGGTTTAAAATGTGCCAGAATGGTCTGAGAAGGGGATGCTAAGCATTCTTTTCTCTGAATGGTATCTCTACTCTGAAGTCTAACATGGACTTAATGGTACTCACCCTAGTGAGTTACATTTTAGATTTGAATCAAACTAAAGTTCTAAGAGTTACTTGTAAACTATGGTAATGAAAGCTGACTATTGGAGAGAACAATATTCCTCAAAACTACAATATCAAATGGCATCTCTACTCTGAAGTCTAACATGGACTTAATGGTACTCAGCCTAGTCAGCACCTGGGAATTACCAGCAGCTCCCTGAGTCAAGAACCTATCTCTGAAAGGTTGCACACACTTGCACACATTGTGAACAACCAAATGAACGTAGTAGATGACTTTCACTATGTCTGTTTCTTATGATCTCTCACGTGCTTTCCTAAATAACTGTATTGTACAAACCCAAACAACAGGAAGATAGAGGCTAAGTAAACAAAATGGAAAGGAAGAGAATGCTTAAGCAAATAAGAAGTCAGAGCCAAAGCACATTGCTGATGGGCCCTGAACTCTGCTCTGTGCCACTCGGCCAGCTGGGGCGGAAGAAGGCATAGGCCGCATCCCTGGCAAGCACCACCCAATCTCCAGGAAAAACGCTCCTCAGGACCCAGGGAAATGGGTCATTGGGGTCTTGAGACTTTAAACAATACACTTGATGGTTATTCTTTATAATTTAAATAATTTTAATAGAAACAAAAACCAACAAAGGTTACTGGGTTTTTTTTTGTTTTTGTTTTGAGATAGCACCTCAAGCTGTCACCCTGGATAGAGTGCCGTGACATCACAGCTCACAGCAACCTCCAATTCCTGGGTTCAAGCGAGTCTCTTGCCTCTGCCTGCCAAGTAGCTGGGACTACAGGCACCCACCATAACACCCGACCATTTTTTGGTTGCAGCTGTCATTGTTGTTTGGCGGGTCCAGGCTGGATTCGAACTCGCCAGCTTAGGTGTACGTGGCTGGCGCCTTAGCCTGTTGAGCCACAGGTACTGAGTCAAGGTTACTGTTTTTAAAGACAGAGTGCTGAATGCAAAGTATAAGACTACAAGGCAAAAGTTTTCAATTGTATCACTTGATTAAGTAAGGAGTTGTCTTATTTTGCTCTACAATTGGCTTTATTTTTTCACTTTGGATTGCCTGGTGAAAATGTGTCACTTCTATATGATTTCAAGGTTCCGTTCTCAAAATTTTGGTACAGCCTTTCTGGTTCTCAATTGTTCCCATCTACAATGAGAAGACACCCTCAAAAGCAATGATAAGAGAGGACTTTGTGTCTCTCATTTCACGTGATCATACTGATTTCAATACCACATGAAGCGCGTTCTTAGCTTCTACTCCAGCTAAGAGTAGTAGCTTGTCGGCTGGTTGTAGCAAGGGCTTAAAAGAGGTCAGAAAGGTTCAAGTTCCTTTTGGGTCTAGTAAATTCAGAGAATTTTCTTCAGTTGTATCCACCCTATCCAACAATCTTACAGATCTAATTGTTTGTCATTAGGGAGACCAGACAAAAGAATGCCCAGGTTATTACTACTGTGATGGTGACCGTAGCTGAGCATTCCTCTGGGGCACTCGCAGCCCTGTTGAGCCCCTTTCCTACAGCATCGCATCTCATAATAGTTGTGCAGTAGCTGCATCATCGTCTTACGGGTGCGGGAAATGAAGCCTAAAGGAGAGAAGACAGCCAAGCACATGGAGGTAAACCTCATCATGACAGTAATGCCTCAAAGGAAGAAGTGCAAGTCCTCTGAACATTGTCTAGAAAAACAACAGGTCGGAAACAGACCCAGTGGTGTTAAATAAAACGCGCGGAAGTGTCTGCTCTACTTAACAATCCTTCCCTAAACTCATACCCACCCACAGACGGGCTGATGGAGGCCCCCAGCAGTCCGAGGGTTTCTAATTTGGGTTTTCTTTTACACACTATAGCTGTTTAGTAGGAGGTTGCTGTGTCCACTTTGGGGGTCACCCTAGCCCCAGTACTGCGGAAGCTACCACATGACCAATTCCACTTACCATCTGCCTCAAAGTCTGTGACACCTCCAGGTAGAACTTGAAGAGGAAGCTGATGATAAGAGTCCTCTTGAACTCAACCTTGCCCCCTGGAGCCGAGCCTGGAAGCAAGACTTCGTCCAGAACCAGCCTGCACGCCGCATCCAGCATCTGTTCATTCCAGGGCCTGGACAGTCGAAAGAAAAGACTCCTAGCTTGATAGGACTCACACCTCACAGGTTGGCTGGTGTGTAAGGAAATAGAGTGTAAGGTCCGGAGACAGGCAACCCCAGTTCAAATCAGGGGCCTGGCCTGGGGCTCACACATCCTTGACTGTAAAAGTGGAATAATAGCAGAGCCTACCTCATAGAGCCATCTTGAGAAATAAGTGACACCCTATGTAAAATTTTTGTCCTAGAAGTTATTGATCCTCACATCACTAGGACATTTGCTGCATGCCACATTCTGCTTTAAGAATCTCGTGTGATGGGGCGGCACCTGTGGCTCACTGAGTAGGGCCCTGGCCCCATATGCCAGAGGTGGTGAGTTCAAACACAGCCCCGGCCAAAAAAAAAAAAAAAAAATAATAATAATAATGATAAACTAAATAGATATTAAAAAAATAGAATCTCATGTGAATTCACTCGTGTAATCCTCTTAGTGGCCCTATGGGTAGGTAGGATCATTCGTCTCGGACAGATAAGGAAACTGAGGTACCTGAGGCTAAGTAAGCTGACAGAGGGAGTTGTTAGGGGTTGAACTGGAGACTTGGACCAGGCAGCCTGAATCACTCAAGTCTTAGAGCTCATGTTTGCAACCACTAGTCTCTACTATTTCTCTTGAAATGGCAGCTGATTCTGAGTAAGTGCTCAAAAAATATTAGCTGTTAGTTTATCTGTTGAAATAGGAAGTCAGGCAAGCAAATGCATTTAGTAATTTATTGTAGAACAAACTCACACAATTTATTTTTATCAGGGTAAATTATTTTCCTGCAATAAAGAATGCAAATTTGTACCACTAGGAGATAGGCTCTCTCTCTCACACACACACACACGAAAGGATGCTTATTTCAGAATTTAATAAAATCAAGACACATAGAAATAATGATAAGATCTTATGGGAATTCTATGCCATTAAATAGAAAAGTACTAAGCGGTTTTTTTTTTCTTATCCTTACATCTCACCCCAAAAAGGCTACTCTGCTATTTGGAGTCTAAGGACATGATACCTTACCTTCCAATGAGCTTCTGGCAGGAATTTTTGGCACAAATGGTGGTTGGGCCAACGCCTCCATATAGAATGGATAACTCTCTAATGACGCCATCCCTTTCTCCAAAGAAGACTCTCATTCCTGAATTGACTATTGCTAGTGCATTCTGGTGCCTCTGGGCTTGTCGGAAAGCTGACACAAATTCCCACTATAAGAAAAAGTGACAACTATGCACTAGGCAGTTTGTGTACGTTGCCCTTTTTGTCTTGGTCACATCCTCTGTTATGAGCTAAATTGTGTCCCCCCCCACCAATTCATAGGGTGAAGTCCTAACCTCCAGTACTTCGATTGTGATTATATTTGAATACAGGGTCTTTAAAGAGCTAAAGTTAAAATGAGGTCAAGGGCCCATGGGTGGGCCCTGATTCAAAATTGTTGGTGCCTTTAGAAGAAGAGGAAATTTGGGCACAAACATGTACAGAGAGAAGACCATGTGAGGACGGAGGGAGAAGATGGCCAGCTGTAAGCCAGCATCAGAGGACTCGGAAGAAACCAAACCTGCCAACACCTTAATATTAGACCTCTAGCCTCCAGAACTTTAGGAAAGCAAGTTGCCCTGTGTAGTAGCCCTAGCAAATGAATACATCCTCTAAGGTAGGCTTTCTTATTTCCATTTTACAGATGAAGAATCTAACGCTCAGAGTGATGCAGTAGTTAGTGCAGGGCTTGACAACAGGACTCAAACCTGAGTCTGATGCCAAAGCTTCAGCCTCTTTCAAACCCTAAGAAATGCATTTTTCTAGTCTTATTTAGAAAGGTCTCCAGATTCTTGGGATGAGAGGGGCACGGATGACACTAAAAAAGGTAACTATTCATAAGACCTCTTAAAATAATGACCTCATACTGCCCCTTGAAGTTGAAATTTTATTTTCCCTGTAAATACGCAACACTTTTTCTTAACCCACCATGTATTTGAATAAATAAGCCAGGCTCCCAGGAAAGGCTGGAAAGTGACAGAATGACATTCTCACCTTCCTTGAGTAGGGGATGTTCACTGAGATCAAGATTTCTTGAGGCTTAAGATCTGCACTGGGGCACTTGCTGAGAAACTGCGCATTTAAAGGAATCTGTCGTTCTCCTTCTGTGGAAAGAAACGACAATTTCCCTGGAATCTATGGTCTATTTAGGAAACTTCTAAAACTTTGGAAATAATTCTATCAAATGCCTGAGGGTACTGACTGCTCTGGGAAAGAAATGTTCTTCCCCTGCTTAACGAATCTTTCACCACTGCAATTTACAATGTTTTTCCAGTCTAGGTTCCACTTCTATCTGCCTTCCCTGCTTGTTTATGGACAAAAATATCAAACAGAATAGCCTGGAGTTTTAGGTAGAACAGGACCTTAGCAGTCCTCTTCCTGAACAGGAAAATTCACTTACTTAGAGCTTTACAAATGGGGATTAGATAATAATAACTCTTTTGAAATTTTGATCCAGTCAACAAATATATTTGTGTTATATATATACATATAAATGAATGTATATTTATAACTAAGAAACATAATGGGTACAGTAGAATAAATAAATGGTCTTTAATGAATTTGTATAATGGTGAGGTGTTGTTTCATTTGTTTACACCTTTTCCATCATCAAAAAATGTCCATTCTTTAATCAATACATTGGGAGGAAGAATACTATATTTACAAAATATTCATTACAAAATTTTACTAAGAAGTGGCCAATATATAGAGAATATGTTGTAACATTTTATAAAATTGTGTAAGAAATATTTTATAAATAAAGGTACATTTAGCTATAATTTCTCATTTTCCCTGTGTAAGGCAACTTTATGGGGAGCTTTCAGGACATCCTGTAGTTTAAAGCTATAATGACATACAATTAAGGCATGAAAGCTAAAAAGATTTTGGTGGTATTTTTCTTTTATTTATTCATTTATTTATTTACTTATTTATTTTTTATAGATCTTTGTGTCAAGATCTGACTTACAATAGATCGCGACAAGTGAGGTGCTCTGCTATGTACAAAACTCCAGACTAAGAAGCTTTTAATGTCTACATTCCATCACAAAACCTGTTTCTTATGGTATGACTTTTAAAGGAGATGCTACATATGAAAATTCTCAATCAAATGTTCTTCCTTAAGATAATTTGGGGGCTTAGATGATATAAGGGGTAGGTATTTAATAATGCAGGTAAGAGAAAGCCAGTCCACGTTTTTAAACTAAAAAAAAAAAAAAATTCAGATAGGGCCAATTAGAACTTCCTAATAATGGTTGAGCATATTGGAATAAGAGAAATAAATGTAATATTCTGGACTTAGTTTCAAAAACAGAAGTCAAGGGTGGCACCTGTGGCTTAGCGAGTAGGGCGCTGGCCCCATATACCTAGGGCTGCAGGTTCAAACCCAGCCCCGGCTGAAGTGCATCAAAAAATAGCCAGGTGTTGTGGCGGGCGCCTGTAGTCCCAGCTACTCGGGAGGCTGAGGCAAGGGAATCACCTAAGCCCAGGAGTTGGAGGTTGCTGTGAGCTGTAATGCCATAGCACTCTACCGAGGACGACAAACTGAGACTCTGTCTCTACAAAAAAAAAAAAAAAAAGTCAAGTAGATAAATATAGAATGAGGCCAAAACATTATTTATCCAAAATGAACTATAGGCTTCCACCAATAACAAATTAAGTATAAGCCCAAAGCATAATTTGGGCACCACAACACTCCTGTACCATGTGGAGAATGTCTTCAATAAGGGGGCCTGATTGTTCTTAATAGCTTATGGGTCTCTTCAATAATGAAATCCTATCTGGACATCAACCAACACAAGCATGTTCAATGTATGGTGACTAGTATGAGAAAATATCTAGCATAAAGTCTGAAAGAGAAACCTATGAGGAGATCAGGAGTGTGTGGTATTAAGACCACTTTCCAGCATTCAGAAAGGCAGAGAGAATTCATGACATAAGAAGGAACAGTTATTTTCAAAACTGGACTTCCTGCCTACCCAGAAAGAAAACGGGGTAGGAGTAGTAGGTTTAGTAATGCCCAAGTAGGAGCTGCCACTTACCTTTTGATAGTAAGTTCAGGGTGCAGTTACCCACAGCCAGGAGAGGATTCAGATCTGAATCTAGATGTCTGCTTATGATGTGTCCCCCTAAAGACTTTTTAAAAATAAGGAGTTATTTTCACATCAGCTATGCAATTATAAAGACACAAGTGCTAAGGTAAAGATTAACAAAGCTTTTTATTTATTTGTTATTTTTTTTTGTAGAGACAGTCTCATTTTATCTCCCTCGGTAGAGTGCCGTGGTGTCACACAGCTCACAGCAACCCCCAATACCTGGGCTTAAGTGATTCTCTTGCCTCAGCGTCCCGAGTAGCTGGGACTACAGGCGCCTGCCACAACACCCGGCTACTTTTCTGTTTTGCAGTTTGGCTGAGGCTGGGTTTGAACCCGCCACCTTCGGTATATGGGGCCGGTGCCCTACTCAATGAGCCACAGGCACCACCCAAGATTAACAAACCTTTAGAGAACTTTTTTTGTTTGTTTGCTCCAAAATAATGAAAATGCCATGATCAGTGACAGTCACCTAAGGGACTCATACCAGAGTTTGCTATCATCAAATACATACAGCCATGTTCCTTATCTGGGACCCAGCCAGAGTTCCCAAATGCTTTAAGAGAGCACGGTATATCTGTGTCTTCTCCTCTGGAAGCTTCTGGACCACATCAGCCAGAATGTTCTTCACCTGGGCCAGGCTAAGGCCAGCACCCAGGGTCAGCTCTGAAATGAAGTCATTTGTAAATAATGTGATGTGATCAATGCTGAGCTGAAAATGGACATTAGACCAAAGCTACTGACATGGAATCTTCATATTAAATACACACTTCCCTGCTTATTGGTGGAAGTGGTAGTGGGGACAGTGATGGGAATGGTGATGGGTTGATGGTGATAAAGTTGGTAGTGGTTATGGAGGTGGTGGAGGAGGAGGTAGTGGTGATGGAGGTGGGGGTGGTAGTGGGGGTGGAAGTGGAGGTAGTGATGAAGGTGGTGGTGGTCACGGGGGTGGTAGTGATGGAGATGGAGGTGGTGATTAAGGTGGTGGTAGTCATGGAGGTGGCTGTGGTAGTGGTAGAGGTGGTGATGAAGGTGGTAGTGATGGCAGAGGTGGTGGTCACAGAGGTGGCAGTGTTGGTGGAGGTGAAGGTCATGGAGGTGGTGGTGGCAGAGGTATTGGAGGTGGTGATGAAGATGGTAGTGGTTATGGAGGTGGTAGTGGGTAGGTGGAGGTGGTGATGGAGGTGGCAATGTTGGTGGTAATGGAGGTGGTAGTGGTGACGGAAGTGGTGGAGGTGGTGGTGGTTATGGAGGTGGTAGTGGTGACAGTGGAGGTAATGATGGAGGTAGTGGTGGTGAGGTGGAGGTTGTGGTGGAGGTAGCCGTGGGGAGGTAGATGTGGTGATGGAGGCGGTGTTGGGGAGGTAGAGGTGGTGATGGAGGTGGGATGGTTGTTGGTATGGAGGCTAAATTCTTCGTGCACTCACTCTATGAAGCACTGTGCTGAATGTGTTGGTAATCTCCAAGAATCTGTACAAACCTATGGATATTAATGTCCCCCTTGCACAGATGAAGAAACTGAGAGTTAAGTAACTTGACTGAGATCTTATAGCAGATAGACATCATTCTCAAGAGTTAGTTCGGTGGTGCTCTGAACCCACACTTACATGGCTTCCCATCATTGCCACTAAATCAAGTTCCTCTCCAGCAGCAGTTCTCAACCTGTGAGCTTGCGACCCCCAGGAACTGTACTAGGAGCTCGTGGCATTAGGAAGGGTGAGAACCACTGCTCTACAGGAAGGGGAAACAGCCCGTCAGCCACTGGATGAACAAACTTGCCTGGCTTGTACTGTGCTGCTAGAGCACAAAGGCTGTTCTACTCACCTTTATCTCCTACCCGGCACAGCACACTGTGCTTCTCTGAACAGTTACATTTCTCTGACACTGCAGACAGAGAAAGTTCTTCAGTAAAAATCTGGCTGTTCAGAAAATTAGTGCCTGAAGTCATTTTAGAGAATTCTTTCCAGACTCCCTCTCCCCTGAATGTTATTTTCATAAGAAGAGAATCTCTGTGCGTATTATAACTAGGAATAATTCTTTTTCTGCATGTGTGCTGGGAAAGGTAAATAAACAAATTAATTAATTTTAACTAAGAAAACAAGGATTTAAGAACTCACCATTATTTGCATGGTTTACAACACTCAGTTCTTCAATTCTGTCAGGAGAAATGACAACTGGGTGAAAGACGCCTTTAAATTTTACTTCAGGCCCTAAAGAATTTGGAAAAAAATAAGAACAGAATAAAGGGGCTAACTATCATTTTAATTTTGGAATTATGTTTAAACTGACATTTTAAAATATCTTTAAAAAGCATGTTTGTTTGTTTGTTTTTCTCTTGAGACAGAGTCTCACTTTGTCAGAGTCAGCACTGTATGTGCCGTGGCGTCGCAGCTCACCGTACAACCTCACACTCTTGGGCTCAAGCGATTCTCTTGCCGCAGCCTCCCAAGTAGCTGGGACTACAGGCGCTCGCCACAGCGCCCGACTATTTTTAGAGATGGGGGGGTCTCACTTTTTTTAAATTAAATCATAACTGTGTACGTTAATGCATTTATGAGGTGCAATGTGCTGATTTTCAGGGTCTTGCAGGTTCAGGCTGGTCTCAAACTCGTGAGCTTAGGCAATCCGCCCTCCTCAGCCTCCCGCAGTGCTGGGATTACAGGCGTGAGCCACCGCGCCCAGCCCTATGTATCATTCTATTGGGCTTCTTATTGCCAAATTACGTATAGGAAAAATGGCTAAGTAGATTTTCATTAAACTTGGAGGACTCTTAAAACTGTCACCCTTAAATCCTGGGCCATATGGAACACTCCAAATTCTCCTTTGGAAGACTCTAGGGGCTCCTCAAGGAGGTGGGCGGGAAAACTGAGCATACACTGGACACACAGGAAGACCTCGTGGCAGTTTGAGCGAAACTTTTTCTACCAATTGAGACAGCGCTAAGAGGACACAAAGAGCAATCACACCCAAGGCCCAGAGGATCCCCCTGTGGAAGGGCAGGACAGCTGCCACTGCTTTGCTGCAGAGCAAGCCTCTGGGTGCAACTCTGCACACTGCACCCCCGAGGGGCCGGGGGAGTTATTTATTTAAAGATAGTTACAAAGTCTCTTGAGCAATGATGAGGAAGTCAAGTCCGAAGGATTCAAAATGTTACTAGAGACTGCTCTTCATGAGAACACACATATAACAATGTTTATTTCCCCCAAGTTTCCTCGGTTTCCCCATACGCAGTCCCTGGGGTTCTACATACCCACAGAGGTGTTCCCCATGACAACAGGGGCCTGGGGATACTTGAATTTAGCTTCCAGAAGTTCCTTCAGAGTCACTGGGGAAATCCATGTCATTCTGTCACCACGGAAAACCCTGGTGCTTTGTGGTTGATTCTCAGCCATTATCTACGGAAAAGGCAACAGAGACCCAGGATGCCTCGCGGTAACATTCCCGTCTGTTCCTGCTCTATCATTGTAGGAACAGAGCCTGCAAACAAATTCTAGAAAACAAAAGTGACCCCAAATAGAGCTTTCCAAGAAACCGAGTTCGGGAGGAAAGTGTGATGGTATTTTACTTCTAGAGACCACACCATATATTTCTCTTGGGTGCTCTCATGTCTCCAAGGAATTCATTTTAATGCTAAAAAATATAGCCTGTTTAATTTTGTCAAATCATTCTAAGAAGAAAAATCTTTGCCAAACATAAAGTAGAAAAAAAGTCTTCATCTACACACATGGTCTCATGGCTTTATAGATACTATCTGCTGCTTCTTACGGTTAACCCATGTGTCCTCCCGTGGGGACGCCATCTCTTTCCTCCCCCTCCCCCTCAGTCCATACTCTTCAGACCTTGAGAGAAGGATGACAGATCTGAGAATCCAGAAGCAAATGCCCCTCCTGACATGTCACCACCAGTCCTCTCGGGTGAGCTCAAGGTTGCTGTCCTTACCATTAGCTCAGGAGGAAATATCAGTTCCTGGGTTGGATCCAGCCGCAGGAACTCCTCTTCTGAGAATAGTTTGGGACTTGTCTTAAAAAGAGAAGGTAGCAGAAGTTACTGTCATCAAGAAACTTTACTTTGAAATCCCCTGTGGAACGACGTTGGAAGAAGACAGACATACAGTCCGATAGGGCAAACAGGAAAAGAAAAAAAGCCAGCGGGCCAGGAACCATCTCTGTGCTGCAGACGAAGAGCTCTAACACAGACTCGGTCTAGCAACTCCGCTCAGAGGCGGATGAGCTCTGGAGCCCTCAGTGCCTGCACTTTCGCCCTGGAGTCTGGGGACCGCAGAGGAGGCAGCAGGACAGTCCCCTGAACCACTCCCAGCGGGACTTGCTCCACCTGTTCTTTGATTTCCCTGACATCTCCACTTTCCATCTCCCTTGAAAAAATCCCTGAAAAATGCTTTTTTAAAAACTAAGTAGGCCAGGCACAGTGGCTCATGTAATTCTCACACTTTGGGAGGCCAAGGAAGGAGGATCATTTGAGGCCAAGCAAGGATCATCTCAGCCTAAGCAAGAGTGAGACCCTATCTCTACTAAAAATAGAAAAATTACCCAGGCCTGGCAGTGTCCGCCTGCAGTCCCAGCTACTCAGGAGGTTAGGGCAGGAGGATGAGGTTTGAGTCCAGGAGTTTGAGGTTGCTCTGAGCTATGATGTTGTCATTTTACTTTTTTCGAGACTTTGTCTTCAAAACAACAACAATAAAAAAGAAACTAAGAGATGCTATGGGATCCGTGTGTTTTCTCTCCTATAGATGTTCTATTTCAGTGGTTCTCCAACCCATGGGTTGTGACCCCTTTGGGAGTTGAATGACCCTTTCACAGGGGTCGCCTAAGACCATCCTGCATATCAGATATTTGCATTATGATTCATAACAGTAGCAAAATTACAGTTATGAAGTAGCAACAAAAATAATTTTATGTTGGGCGGCGCCTGTGGCTCAGCGAGTAGGGCGCCGGCCCCGTATACCGGCGGGTGGGTTCAAACCCGGCCTTGGGCGAACTGCAAAAAACAAAACAAAACAAAATAATAATTTTATGTTTAGGGGTCACCACAACATGAGGAACTGTATTAAAGAGTTGCAGCATTAGGAAGGTTGAGAACCACTATTATGTTTAAAGGGAATAATATCTGGAATGAGAGACAAAGTTGCTAGAATAAAATTTTTTTATAGAGATAGAGAATGGGAGAAGGGACGCGCTGACACATCTCAACTTAGCCAATCTGTGGGTAGCCATTTACTCTTCCTAAGAGTACTTCAGCAACGCTCACATCCCGAGAAAACTTAATAAAAACTTTACATTTCACTGACCTTATTTTCTTCCTCATATTCTGATAATCCATTTATTTCTTGATCCAAAGAGCAAATCCCATTTTCTTTACTTTGACAGCAGCCAGAAGACTAGGGGGTGAAAAAAACAAATCACTAGGAATTTGTTGCTGATTCTGCTAAGTAATAAATAAAGCTGGTGACTATCAGTTGAAACATAACACAAAATCAATATGTATTGTTAGATACCTGGAAAGAAAGCTGTTTGTACTTAAACATATCCAAACTAATCCTAATAAAAATCCTGAGTTTATAGGAATTTTTGAAGAGCAGTTAACAAGTTAAAATATATAAAGATCTTATAACTGACCCTGGCACATAGCAATAAATCTTAAATATTGCCAAAGATTGTCAATATTCATTTTAAATTTCAAATATTAACAAAAAATTCTAATGAGTACTGTCATCATCATCATTGTGTTCTTTTTTTAAATTCTTTGGGGTTCATTGAGGGTATAAAGAATTAGGTTACACTGATTTCATTTATTAGAGAAATTCTCTCTAATAATTGTGTCCCTCCCCCAAGAGGTGTGCCACATACCATGACCCCATCCCCCACCTTATATTAGACCATGGAATACTATTCAGCCATTTAAAAAGATGGAAACTTTACATCTTTTGTATTATCCTGGATTGAGTTGGAAAACATTCTTCTTAGTAAAGCATCACAAGAATGGAGAAGAATCCAAAATACACAATTCTAATATGAAGGCAGTAAATGATCTAACATATCATTATTCTTATCTGTGATGTACCAATTTTTTTTTTTTTTTGAGACAGAGCCTCAAGCTGTCACCCTGGATAGAGTGCTGTGGCATCACAGCTCACAGCAACTTCCAATTCCTGGGCTCAAGTGAGTCTCCTGCCTCTGCCTCCCAAGTAGCTGGGACTACAGGCACCT
>CAUYON010007984.1:0-32030 GCA_963573935.1 Arctocebus calabarensis | reverse complement strand
CAATAATTGTCATTAATTGTCCTCATATCAAACTTGAGTACATGGGATTCATGCTTCTCCATTCTTGAGATGCTTTACTAAGAATAATGTGTTCCACTTCCATCCAGGTTATTACAAAGGCTGTAAAGTCTCCATTTTTTTTAATGGCTGAATAGTATTAAGAAAGGTTAAGTTGTCCCAGAGTACACAAAAAAATGACAGAACTTACTTTAACTCTTGGCTGTGTTGCTCTGAAGTCCATTATATGTTCACTGGAGTTTCTCTCGATAGACACATGCAACTCCCCACTGTTATCCCGGTGATCCAGGCTGTTCAGGCTGCTGTGATAAATAATTTTCTTGCCACTCTCCAAAACAGATACAAAGATCTCAGTGCATAGCCGTATAAATATGTATCAAGAGATATAGATACTTTTAATGTTTTAATTGGGCAAAGATAAAAGACTGGAAAAGTAATACAGACTCTAAGGTAGCGTTAATAACCAAATGCATGCCATAAAATCTTGTGTATTTGCTGAGGTGGATTCCATATTTAATCTAATGTTTTTCATCAGTCAATCCACAGTTAAGAGTGTCTATAATACTATTGTTCCTGATCCTGGGATTTAAGACAAATTATTCCTGGTTGCAAGATCTAATACCAGCGTCTCCCCGGTCTCCTGTGGACACTCAAGAGGGTGTCATCATGTGGCATAGTAGCTAGTCCCATCAGCAAGAGCTTTTCAGTAGATCTAACCTTGCACTTCTTATAATATTCACTGTCCACCTTGTTCTGTCATGTTTCTTGCCTGGTCTCTCACTTCTGTTGGCCTCTGGGGAATGTAGTACAAGGTTATAGTCACGAGTGGGGACTTCAGAGTCAGATAGACTTGGATTCAAATTCCAGTTCTATTTCTTCCAGAATCTCTTACTTAATCTCTGAGTTTCCTCATCCATAAAAGGGAGAAGGTCACAGTAGGTCTCTCACAGTTGTAATAGCAACGATGGTATAGTTCCCATACTTACCCTTAGGGTTGTGGTCAACAAGCATTGTGATTAATTGTTGCTCTTGTATTTATTTTCTCTAGACCTGTGTTATCCAATTGGCTTGCCTCTGATCATATGTGCCTATTTACACTCATTAAAATTGAATAAGTTCCTCAGTCCCCCTCACCATATTTCAAGTGTTCAATAGTTGGATGTGTCTAACAGCTACAAGGTCTCCGGAAAAACAGGGTGTCCTACTAAACATCTTAAGAACAGTGCTTCCAAATTTTAGCTGAGCTGAAACAACATTTTTTTTTAACTTTTGAAAGCCTGGAATGGCAACTCTGTACCCTCACCACCAAAGACTCAGACTCAGCATTTGTAGTGTGGGGAATGAGAGTTTGCATCTGACAAGATTGCAGGCGGTACTGAGGCTTCTGGCCCATGGACCACCCTTTGCCTAGTACAAGACTAGGGCACAGCTTCCTCAGGTCCCCAGGAGTATTCTAAAAGATGTGACATACATTAACGTGTAGAAGAGTTTCTCCAAATTTCCTCTACTTATGCAAACATAAAAAATCAGATGTTTTGTAAAATTTCCATCATGGCATATCCAAGCTAATCAGTGCCTTTAGGTAATGATGTTGAATCTAATTACTGCCCCATAACTTTTTTTCCATTATTGTTGAAAACATTTGACGGGAGTCCTTGAAGTTTTTATTTTTGATGAGTATTCTGGATGGCAAGAAATACTGGAGTTTTGAACTTGGGAGCTGGAAAAGACCCAAGTCACGTGCATGCCAAATTTAATAAAGTTATCCGTGTCATACTGGAGAAGTTGGGATTCCATGCAACAATTTTGGGAGTGTTCCAGGTAATAATGAAGATGCCCAAAGGGATCTGGCTTAGTTTACATTCTGTGAATTTTGTAAAAATCCTTCTCTCTCAATAATCTGAACTCTGACAGGAAGACGATGAGGTTTTTGGTAGACTAACCAAAGAAAAATAGCAAAGAATTCTGTGAATTGAGCTGGCTGGGTGGTAGTGGATAAGAATTATGAAAATGACCAAAGGCGTGACCTGTTACAAATTGAGGAATGGCTTCAGAGAATTGGGGAAAGGGGATTATGTTTTAATAAGAGCTTCAATTAACTTGATAATGTGCTTAATTTATCCCGTATAGATTGAGAACATCTTCAGATTCTGGTTCCATTATATATAGACCTTAAATACCAAAATTTGAGGTCAACTGGAATGAAAAGTAATCAAAATCAGTTAATTTGGAATATCTGATGGCTTAGTTTTAAGCTGAAACACAGAGGAAGGGAGGGAAAAAACAGGGTTAGAACCCTCATTTTCTGCAGGTGGTGGAAGTGAAGATTATCAAAAAGGAGGCGTTAAGACAGGGAGCCACCTACCTCTATGCCATTGTCCTTGGTCATCCATGAACATAGGAAGGAGCAGAGGGCAGGGCCCAGGAGCTCCACCCAGAAAGATGCACAGCACAATTAAAGAACACACCTTTGTAAAAGAACAGCCCTAGTTACAAGTTGAAATGTGTGTGTTATAAGTCGGGGGGAAAGAGTATATGTTTTAATCAGAGCTTCAATGAAAAGCCAGTTTCTACAAAGAGCTTTGTTAGACTTTTTTTAAGTTAAAGTTTGTATTACTTTTAAATTACTCACTCCTGGCTTTTGAAGTATGCTACATTTGTTAACTCTGGTAGTGCAATGGTAGTCATGACAGTGTGTGAGAGTGTGACAGTGATCAGAGGAGGCTTTATTTATGTGAAGCGAATGTCTCTTTTTCTCTAGCTTCAAGCCTGGCCCATCTGGCCACTGGAAGGCAAGTGCTCCTGTAGGCCTAGGTGTCAGGTGGCTGGATAAGGGCTAGAGCCTGAAAAACCTTTAGCACATCATAGCCAAAGGAATTTCTTTCGGTTTGTTTCCCTTAGTTACATGGGGGTATAGTTAAATAACAGTATCAAAATCAATCTAAAGTGAACATTTCATGAACTTTTTTTTAATTTATCGTAAGAAATTTGTGGTTCATCCTAAGGCCTGATGAAAATGGAAGTATGAAGTAACTGGAGAAATGGATTGATTTCCATAGGTCTTACTTATCTCCCTCGCCTCTCTCTCTCTCAGCTTGCACCTACAAAAACCAGGAGTGCCGTTTGACCATACATTACGAGAATGGATTTTCTATTACCACTGAACCACAGGAGGGTGCCTTTCCCAAGACAATCCTACAGTCTCCTTATGAAAAGCTCAAAATGTCTTCAGATGATGGAATCAGGATGCTGTATTTAGATTTTGGAGGCAAAGATGGAGAGATTGTAAGCATACTTTAAACATCACAACTTCATATACGGTAGAACCTCTGGAAGTTGACCACCCAAGAGACTGTAACAAATTGGTCAACATACAGAAGCGGTCAACATAAGGAACTTCCATTGAGTACACATGGTGCATATCTGGTCTGTGAAAATTAGGTGCATATAAGGAGTGGGCTATGTAGGGAGGTGGCCAGCTATGAGCTTCTACTGTATTTCATTACATAACACAATGCTGCCTCACATTTATTTGATTCTTGAAAAACGTGATTGGAGTCAATTACATCAAAGTTCTTTCCTTTAGTTTCATTTTCCATTAGAAGACTGCATAAATATTTGAATCAAAGGAAAGAGTCCTTTACAAAGTTAGCTTTAAGTTCTTATCAAATAGAGGCTTACCAGCTTAAAAATGTACCATATGTTTTTGGAAAGTTATCAAGCATCTGATATAAGGTGAGCATTGTCCTAAGTGTTAGTGATACAGAGAGGTAAAATACACAGTCCCTATCATCAGGGAGGGCTCTAAGCAGCAGAGAGGATGGAGAGCAAAGGGATAGGAGAGCTTAGATGAGGGACAGAGTAGACGGAGCAGCAAGGAAACGAAATCACCGTGTTAAATCCACTTGCGTGGAGAGAGGGCCAAACCAGGGTGCAGAAGTGTGGGGCTAATCTCAGACATTAACCAACAAAATTAGCAAGTGTATAAGTTAAGGTAACATTTATATGTCTCATCTCAGTACAAACAGTCCTGTGTTTAAATTCATGGTTTTCTGTGATTGGTGCCTCGTGCCATATGAAGAACAGTGAGACTTCACTTCCACCGGAGGGCAAGAAATGCACGTTCTTACGCTCTCCAGCAAGTGTCATTCTTGGCACTTCTCAGGAAGACACAGCATCTCATTTACACTGTCAAGTACAGAGCTTCAAAGAGGACCTTGATTTTATAACTCATCTCTGTTTCGGTCCTCCCTACATGTGGGATTAGCCAACAATTATTTGCTGACTTTTAGGTAGGAAAAGGCCCAGAAAATACTTAACAGACTGTAAAGATCTTTTATTTCAAAATTACAGTCCCACTGTTGTAGATGGTGACACGCTTCCTGCCCTAGTTGGTACCAGATTTCTTATGATGAATGCTGCAGGCAGTCATGATGAAGACCATCCCCGAGGCTAATGCTTGATGTGGATTCATTTTCTGAGAACTATTTTCAGCCAGCCATTTTTCTAACTATTAAAATAGATGTATAGAATTTAACAGAATTTTCATTTGTTTTTATCTTTCCCTCAATAAATTCAGCCTGAAGCACCTGTTTGGAAATAAAGCAGTGATGTGAAAGTCCATTGTACTAAGAATACTTCTAGTTCAGTTGCAGCAATATCAATCAGCCGACTGTGTACTGTTTCCTAAAGGTGACTACTCTCTAGCAAAGTGGAAAAGAACAAAAATCAGTTTCCTGCTTACTTTATCCCTGGTTTAAAAATTCAAGGCTATTTTTGCCTGTGAGGAAAATCACTTAGGTCTAAATTTCAGCCTTTCTGCCTGTAATTATGGCCTGATTTAGAAGGTTTAGGATGAACTGAGTATTTTACTGTCGATACATTTAGTTGACAAGCTCAAATACAGACACAACTCCCTGGAGTCTGGTTAAGCAAACCCCATGAGGGGGGCAAGGCCTTTTCTGTGTGGGGAAGGGAGCAGAGATGAGTCATAGGAAGTGCAATATGCTGAGAGACAGGTCCTGGGTTCTCCTCCCAAATCTGCAGCTAACTCACCATCTCGGGAAAGTCCTTTTATTTCTCTAGATCTGAGTCTCCCCAGACATAAAGTAAATTTAGAGACTGAAGTAGGTAATCTTTGGTGTTCCCTCCAAAAGTTGCATTCTGTGTTAGCGACATAGAATATTTGGGGAAGCCCTGGCTCTGGCATCAGATACACTGGTGTTAGAACTCATACCTTCTATTTACTGAAAGATCTACGATTTCAGAAAGTTTTCTTATTAATTTCTCCAAATCCCAGATTCCCCATAGCAAAGGTGGAGATAATAACAATAGCTACTTCATAAGGATATTGTGAGAGGAAAACTAAATAAGATAGTGTGTGGAAAATATTCAACACAGTACCTGGTTTATAACGGGGACAACCTCAACTTGGGGAGATATTAAGGGCTCAGGTTGTTCTTATTTCCCAGCAAAATCATCATCAGAACAAAACTGGGGACAGCAGAAGAGAATTGAGTACAATGTACAGTTTTCTTCAATTAGGTCAGGTGATTCAACTTTCGAAGGCCTGTCCTGCCCTCTATTCTGGGTTCTGTAGGGATGAGACTTAGAAAGTGCCTTCGCAGAGAGGTGACATGCGTACTTGCAAGGTGACATGCGTACTCAAGAGTAGAGGTCAGTGAGAGCACAGCTGCTTAGCATGGGTTCTGTGCTCAACAGCGTACAAGGAATTTTCACATGCAGCATCTCATTTAATTCTTTAGCCTATGAGTTGGTAGGACTAGGACAAATTTTAAGTCACTTGTCCAAGATCTTTTGTCCAAAAAGTGTCAGATGTGGAACTCAAACTTAATCTTCAGATGTGAATTTTAGTGCTGCTTCATGCTGTATCAAATCCAACATAAATAAATATCACTCTTGTGGTACCAAAAATAAATGGTTTAGACAGTCAAGAATGGCAACACCAATATTTATGGTATTGGCATATCCAAATTTCATAGAACCTAGTTTGAAACAAGATATATGAGATGTAAGGAAGAAGTTCAAAGAGTCATTCTTTTATCTCATTGAGGGGCAATAATTTTAAAACATAATTGCTCCACTTAACCCTTAAAAGTGGGAAGTGCATATAGAATCGTTTGATGTGTAAATCACTATTCTGCATTAAGCATTAATTTAAAACCTCTCATGCACTTTTTTTTTTTTCAATTTCAGCAACTGGACCTTCATTCCTGCCCCAAGCCAATTGTTTTCATCATTCATTCTTTCCTGTCAGCTAAGATTACAAGACTGGGCTTGGTGGCCTGAAGAGAGGAGAGACTCGCTTTCAGAAATGGAGGGCTGCCATGCCACCAGAGAATGTGTTGTCAGACACCATCTGTAGTGAGCAGAGCACCAGATGTAGCATGTGACAGCTCTAGATCTCAGGAGTCACGTGTAATGGTCCCAGACTCCTCTGTCAGTCTCAGCAACTAGAAGGAGGTACCCTAAGAAAGCACCCCAAGGAAAATCAGAATAAAGCTTTGTAGACCAGTACAAAGTTACAGAGGTAAGGGTGATCAGAAAGACACCACATAGCTTTTACATCATGACAACCAAGGACACAACCATTAGAACAGCATGTGCAGATCTTAATCATACTGGTTTCCAGGCAACTGGTTCACCCAGGTAAGCAAGGGCTGAACAGATGAAAAATAGACATTGTCACCTACTCCTCCAGCTTCCTACCCCCAGTAACAATGATCTCTGGTTTTATTGGGACTTATTTCCTAATTCTGGTTGTGTTGACTTTCACTGGTAGGAAAACAAAAATACGTTGATAGAAACCCATCTTTTATTTAAGTATGAAGCAATTGTTACCTTTTTTTTTTTTAATGAGTTATCTTTCAATGGTATAGAATGATTCCCACATATTCTCATGATCATGCACTGAGCAGGAATTCAATAAAGCATCAGATACTGATCTGAGCTGTAAGCTAGTGGAATCTGAGCCAAAGTAGACTGTTGAAATTGATAAGCTTTGCTAAAGAGTTGTATGCACAACAGATGGTTAATTCTGGGACTATGTTCACATCAAGGTCTGCTATCTTACAGCCAAGAATGATAGCTTTATTTATAGAGGGCAAATTATGGGTATTATTTTTGGAGAAGATTGTCATCTGATTCATATATATAAAACTTGGATGGTTAAGGTTAACTATTTATCCTTATTTTGTGGTTTTAAGTAGAAATACTGAGCAGTTTATGACCCTCAATTCTGCCTGTGCTTGTATGCATGCATTTTCAAGCAAGTAGTAGAGCAGCCTTGCTTAATTCTGAATAATGCTGGGTCTTACCTGTAGGCCTAGTATTTTAATCAGATCTATGGATTGTGTCTACAGCTCTTTTGGAATTCCAGGGAAATACTATAATGACCTGATATTTTTCTACAAGAATCTTTTCAGATAATATATAGCACATTACTGATTTCATGCTTTTGCTTTTATCTTTTGAGAGTAATTCACTAAGGCTCAGCGACGTGGCTTACATCTGTAATCCTAGCACTCTGGGAGGCTGAGGCAGGTGGATTGCCTGAGCTCAGGAGTTCAAGACCAGCCTGAGCAAGAACGAGACCCTGTCTCTAAAAAATAGCCAGGCACCTATAGTCCCAGGCTGGGAGGCTGAGGCAAGAGGATTGCTTGAGCACAAGAGTTTGAGGTTGCTGTGAGCTAAGATTCCCTGGCACTCTACTCAGGGTGACAAAGTGAGACTCTGTCTCAAAAAAAAAAAAAAAATTAATGCACTAAAAATAGCACCTATTATTCGATTTTGGAGTCACTTGTGTCAAACCTTGAAAATTAGCTCTAGAATTTCTGTAAGTTTCTGGCATTTTTTTCTTTCGTCTGTAGTTTGCATAGACAGACTTCCTGTGTTAGGACCTGTTTTTTTTTTAAGAAGCACACTTTAGCAAATACCCATGCAAAGACCTTTAAAAAGTGAAACTGTGTGTGTTAAAGGAACGTGACTTTGCTCACTCAGACATGGTATTTATCGAGTGGCAAAGTTTTATTTTAAATCAGCATTTCCCACAGTATGAATCATATGATCCTAGTTCCACAAGGCATTGAGGAAGTGCTGTTTGATTAAGGATGGGGTTAGGGGGTTGGCAACAAACTTCAATACTGAGTTTAAAAGAAAATGTTAAAACAGATTTTAGGATTGGCAGCCTTCTCAAAGACTTTAAAGTAATCTAGCGAGGCATTCCTTACCCATACTTACAGAACTCCTTTCTAATGTAACAGCCTGTGAAGCTAGTGATTTTTTTAAAAATGCTTTACAAAACAGCTTTAGAACATTGATTTTTGTTTGTTTGTTTCCTATTTTAAAATGCTGAAGAGTTAAGTCCCAGCTTGAATACTGTAGGAAAGCTTTAATGCATTTGTAAATTACATTGCACTCTTTCACTATATATTTTCAAAAATCACTGGAATGTTGTTATACAAAAGAATTATACTTGTGTATTGTAAATAACATATTATAATACATACATTAATGCTAATAGTTTGATTCAACAATATGTAATCTAAGGTGCTCGGTACTACATGAAGTATGTGTTAATTACTTATAAATAAGTTGCAAAAAATCCTGTTATATATTTATAGACAAATTAAAATGATCATAATTACAAATATTTCTTCATCACTTAAGTTTTGGACTGATTAGTATCTGTGTGGGTATCAATAGGAACTACATTCTCTACATTTATAAAAATTTAATTTAAATATTTATATTTCAGGAACAATATATTTGAATAAAATTAATGAATTTTCTGAAGTAAATTAAAATGTGTTATTAGCAAGAAATAGAAAATTTGACTAAAACAATTGTGTATCTGAATCATTTTTTTCCAAGTTAAAGAATATCAAGTGTCTCCAAACGGAGTGGGACCTCATGAACCAATTTCTAATACTCAACCTTTTCTCATTTTGAATTCAACAAGTTACGATGGCTTTACACTGTAGATTTTAATCTTGTCTTGATGTGTGTTAGGGTGTACTTGTAAGTCTGGATCATGCTTGGGTACAGTCAATGAGTCAACTGAATCATTGGGGGGGGATTTATTTTTGGCCATTTAGCTCTGTGCACAGTCCCATGAATTGTGAAATCTACAATGTTTGTCCCTAAGTGGAAACCAAGACAAGTGAAAGGATGTTTTAATATGTACCTTATGGGAAGCTGCTTATTTTTCAGTGGATGTGGTTAAGTGAGTCCTTTGGTGAGGTGACATCTTTTTAAACCATCTCTTAGGGATTATGAGGCCCTGTCTTAAGGCCAACAGGGATATAGATGCCAGTATTTCTCTAACTTAACTAAGCAGGAGAAACAAAACTATAAACCTATTACACATTACCCAGGCAGAGGCATTTCATTAATTGTATCAGGTGGTAGAATTAAACTCCTGAAAACACATGCCATTTTGTCTAAAATCTTGTTGATCTTTTTTTGGTTGAAGTAGGATGAAGGTAGTCTTAATGGTTACAAGGATTCTCCCAAAATGAACAGGCAGGGTTTCTGGCTGCTGTTTTATAAATAATAGGTATTGCATCTTGAGGAAATTGAAGTAGGCTGAAGTGAGATGGTCATTTTTGGATGTACTTTGGAGTCTTTTAAAAAAATGTGCCTATGTTCATGAATCTCATGTAAAAATTACATATAAATTAAATAAATATTCCCCTGTGATTTCCAGTGCAGAAGTTTATATGATATCTACACATGTAACATGGTGGACTCAATGGTGATTTCACATAAGATTGGGGGAATGTCTTGCTATTCTTGTCCTCTAAAAATAGGCTGGGAAGTGCTCAGGGTAATGGGATGCCTCTACCAACTTCTTTTGTGTGTGCACTTTTGCATTTTTTCCCCTAAATTCATTTAAAATATGTGGATTTGTTTCCATTGCAGCAAACATTAACAGACTGTAAAATATGAGTGTTGTTTTCAAATTATTGATGTAGTTTCCGAGTGGGTCTTCACCTAGGGCTTAGGGCTCTCCTTTTTACCTAAGTTTTCATGGGCTTTGGCCTGTACACCAAGCTCCAAATACTGGAATTGAATTCTCTGTTGTACTAGAATTTGGTTTTTATTTACATTGCTTGTAATAAATGTAACAGGTGGAGTTTTGAAGTCCTTTTACTTGTTGAAGCTTTAGTAATATCGAGATTAGATTTAGAACTATAGAATTCAGTTTTGAAGGTCATCAAGCTCATGTTTGCTATGCTTTATTTATGATTTCAGCAGAACTACCTTAGTAGATTTGGGTATATAATTTGCTGGTAATAATGCAACATAGCATATGAATATAAAATGAATATATACCAATTATATATTTTTTAAGTTTATACCATCTAAAGTCATCCCCTACATACCCCGTGGCCCAGGTGCTACATCTTTAAAAACATTGACTTTGTATAATATTTCACTAAGCTCAGGAATCTCTTCCAGAACATTTCTTGAAGTTGTTCATCCAGCCTGAAATTGAAAATTTCCTCCCTATGGGGAGGGAGCTCTTTATCTCCCCAGGCAGGCAATTCCATTGATGGATAGCTAGAGTTGTTTAAAAGTTTTTACATTCTCAGAGCCAAAACTTCCATCTGCCTAACTTTCTATCACGACCCCAGTTCAACCCTAGAAAACACTGAACATCCAATTTCCCTTCTACATGAATATCCTATATAAAAAGACAAGTCAAGGGCAAAAGATACTAAGTAATGTAAAATGATCGGAAAATGGCTTTAAAAAGGACATTTAAAATTCTTCATTTTCATCTTTAAAGAACCAACTGACCAATATTAAAACCTGAGATAATGGTGATGGGAGGTGCTGGGAAGCAGCGTTTATGTATCTATCAGTAGGGGCATATCTAGCAGTAACATGGAGGGCCATTTGGCAATTTATTCTAGAGATATAATTGCACAAGTGCACAAAGGCTAAAGTATAAGGATCATCTTTGCAACACAGTTTGTAGCAAGAAGCTGAAAAAGTCAACCTGACCATCAGTAGCTAAATACAACCTGGCACACAGATAACATTTGAGTTTTGAGCAACTGTTACAAACAGCAGTTGAGGTGTAAGTGCTAAAATGGACAAAATCTCCAAGTGTGAACTCTGCAAGATGCATTTCTCCTGAGATTTTTGTTGTTGTTAAAGTGGTTCTCAAGAAGTCACAATGCCTCCTTTCCACACCCCGTGGGGCCTTTTGGAAGTCTGTGTAGTGCTATTTGAGGATTGGGGTGGGGGAGAGACCCAATATTAGTATTTAACAAACAAGAGCCAGAGTTGGTAAATATTCTGCTGATGACAGTCCTACATGCAATGGAACCATTTCCCATATAATCTTTAATTCATATACGTGAAAACCCTGTTTATAAGTATTTCAGCCTAGACATTGACTACATTTATGTGGGAAAACATTTTGACTGATTTAATATATTCTAAATTTTCTAGACATGCAACTACCATGAATATGGAAGAAACATGGTAGCTTTGTTTTGCACAGGGCATCACTAAAAGTTATTAAGAGTTTATAAAAACAAGTCACCAGTACCACATACGTGTGTGAGTTATCAAAACAAAACACCTGACTTAGGGATCCTTCCTTCGTGGTAAATCTGAAGGTAAGTCAAACATTTGAGTATTTCATTTTGTCTTTTGGCGTAGTTGTGCCCTGGTATCTCCATATTGAACAGCCTATTATTTTATTATCATTGTTGTCCTTACAGTTAGGAGGTATCAATTATTAAAAGTCCCGAGTGTCTGCAAGTTCTCTCACTGTACTGGGCACAGCCTGTGTCTCTCCTCAGATTCCTTCAGCGCCTTCATCTCCCCTCCTGAACTCCCAGCTGCTCACTGCACCGTAGGCACCACCACAGCTGGCTCCATGACCTGAGGGTTCCTGCCGCTGAGAACCAACCAACTGCTTTCCTGGAAAGGCTGCCTCCCTCACCTCTCTGCTTGGCTGCCTGGCTAAGAAGGTGTATATGTAAACTTCTGGGTTCTGTCACCCATTCCAGATTGGGTGAAAAGCCGCACTGCTGGGCATAGAAGCCGCCTTCCTGAGCAGTGCAGAGCAGGGGGTGTAAGTTTTTGTGGCGCCAAACAAGAGTTAATAATAGACACCAAGCAGATAAATCATCCTCTTCCTGCTCCTTCTTACATACTTGTCTGAAGCCTGTTCCTGCACACACCCTTGATGCAAAGACATCCGTGCGGGGGGGAACACACCTGCTGAGTAGCTGGCTGGGTCTCTCTGGGCCTCCGGTCACCGTCCTGTACTCCCTGCCTTGTTTTTCTGCCTTCCCCTCTGTTTTCATCATTCTTGGTGCCCTGGCATTGGCCCTCCCCAATAAAGCACCTGCACAAATCCTTGCCTCGGGTTTTGTTTTCTAGGGAACTTAGCACCAGACCATTATTAATTTTCCTTCATGACAGCAAAGGAGACATTAAAAATATTTCTTATATAGAAGGGAGATTTGGGTCTGATTGGTTGAGAAACAATGGATGCATATAATATGCTTGTATGTGCAAACAATAGATACATATGCTTGTATGCCCAGTTACTGCTGGGCAATGGGACCAGGGATGATGGGATGACCTTAATAACCTTCTATATTCCATGAACTTCTTAAAGGTGCATTTCAAAATTCTCTTTTTAAAAAAGGCTCTTTTTTACAGATAATGCTCTGAGATGGTGAATAATCTTTTTAACCTGTCTATAAAATTTTGAATAGAACTAGTTGAATATGTGACCAGAGATTAATTATCATGTCATGGATGGTCCTCTAAATTATACCAAGTTTGATTTCACTAGGGGAAGCAAGTCTAATGCTTCATTTAAAAAAATAAAACCTTATCCAAGGAGAGTATAGAATCACACTTGAAGGATAACACAAAAGCTGCAGGAACTTCTCCTTGGCATGTTATTCTTTATTTATTTTTTTCCTTGGACATAAATAAGTCCTTTTCTTGGAGGACTGCAAGACTCCACACAGGAAACACTGCCCAGAGTGTCACAGCAAAGGTCAGGCAGAAGTAAGGGATGGTGAAAACTAAGGAAGCCTTCCCTAGTGGTGGGCAGGAGGCAGGAGAGGAAACAGGAGCCTGATCACATCAGACCGTCCAGAGCCTTCTGGCAGCATGGCGAGGGAGAGGCAGTGCCTGCACAAAGCTCCAAGGCTGACTCTGGCCTCAGAGGTGGGGACCCTGCTGCTGTCAAGCTTGGCCTGATGCCTGCAACTCTGCCTCGGCTTGGCCCAGAGCCTGGGAATGTTGAAAGAAAACTCCGTTCTTCTCAAGAAACAAAGCCAGTGATATATTTGGCAATTTTCCATTCTAATTCTTTGGCAAATAAAGCCTATTTTCTTCCCAAGAACTCAAAGGCAATGGCCAGGAAAGCCCTTCAGTAATACATTAATTAATTGTATCTTCTCTGCTTCCTAATTCTCACCTGCACAAAATGGGAACGTCTTCCTTTCAAGCTTTCTCATAAGAAAAGGAAATCTAGTCCAAAATGTAAGCTATTTTTTTTCTTCTACTACAGCCTTCAAACTAAGGCCTTAATAAATTGACTTTTTTGTAACTTTCTTTCTTGCACTTGGCCTCTCAATTAATTTTTGGATGTACAGAGGATCTAATATGTATGCACAAGAAGCCATCTCCCAACCTAGCGGCTTACAACACAGCAGTGTATTATTTCTCATCATTCGGTAGGCTGGCCGGGCAGTTCCTTGCTGGTTTTGCCCAGTCACAGTCATGTGGCTGGCTATATTTCACTGGAACATCCCGCTAGACTGGAAGGTCCCAGATGCCTCACCCCATGTCTGGCAGCTGGTGTCGGCTGTGAGATAAGACACCTCAGTTTTTCCATCTTCTAGGAGCTAGCCCAGTTCCCTACATTCAGGGCAAGGTCCTACAAGAGCAAAATAGAACTTACAAAGTCCTGGAGGCCTAGGTTCCAGCTCACACCACGTCTTTTATGCCACATTCTTTTGGTCAAAAAAGTCACACTGCAGCTCAAATGCAAGGGGAGAGAGAAATAGACTTCATCTCTCAATAGGAATAGCTCAAACTTTGTGGCCAGATTTATCACATTCCACCCTCTGGGCCCAATAATTGTCATTCCTTACACGTACAAAATAATTAATACACATACAGGCTAAAGTCCAATATTTCAGATCTTCATCTGGTAGGGATGAGACTCTCTGTGTGTGGCTTTTTAAAATCTACAATATTGTGACTTTTTAAACTGCAATATTGTGACCTAAGAAAACCAAGTTCACGGACATCCATACATCCAATATACAGTGGCGAGGCTGGAAGAGGATAACTCCAACAGATACTTCCTTGCATTATGACCAGGCGCTAGTTCATACTGATTTTGAAATCCAGTTGGGAAAGGGTGACCTTATGTTTAAGTGGTGTTGTATGTGGTTTCAATTCAAGTCAACAGTTTACGAGAAGGCATTGATGACGACTTACTGCAGCCTGCTCGTAACTGAGTAGTTTCCTTATGTTGCCTCCTGTGCATTACAATTTTTATTTTTATATAATTTCATAAGATTTTACTAGCTTTCTATTCCCAAAAAAACTTAGTGGGAAAAGAATAGTCTTTTCAACAAATAGTGTGGGGCCAACTAGATTATTTATATGCAAAATAATGAAGTTAGACTCCTCCATACTCTATATAAAAATTACCTCAAAATGGGTCATAGACCCAAACGTAAGAGCTAAAATTATAAAGGAAAAAGACAATCCACAGAATGGGAGAAAATATTTAAAAATCATGTGTCGTATTAAGGATTGGAATCCAGAATACATAAAGAACTCTCATAACTCGACCATAAGACAAATAACCTGATTTTGAAAAGGTCAAAGGATTTGAGTAGCTGTTTCTTAAAAAAAAAATCCACATAAGCGGCCAACAAGCACACAAAAAGATGCTTAACATCATTAGTTATCAGAGAAATGCAAATCAAAACCATAGTGAGATACCATTTCATGCTTCTTATCATTCATCAAAAAGACAAATCACAAGTATTGGCAAGGACCTGGGGAAACTGAACCCCTCACACATTGCTGGTGGAAATGTCAAGTGGTGCAGCTGCTTTAGAAAAATCTGTCATTTTCTCAAAAAGTTAAACATGAAGATACCGTAGAGCCCAGCAATTCTACTCCTAGGCATTAGGAGATAAACTAATAAACACACGATAAATGAAAACATATGTCCATGCAAAAAATGTGTACACAGAGGTCTGCAGCAGCATTATTCATGACACCAAAAAGTAGAATCAACCCATATGTCCTTCAATTAATGAATGGAAAAACAAGGTGTAGCTGGGCTGCGGGGTGTAGGGAGGGCTACGGAAGCAAGCAACTTCATCTTTGTCCACTGAACCCCTGTTAATAAAAAGATTTGTTATGGAAAATTTGGATTCTGTCAAAAGGCCGAACTTAAGGATCAGGAAAGTCACACATTTCTTTAAGGTGCAGATTCCCCACCCCAACATGAGTCCATTTCTGTGAAATGTCCAGAATGGGCAAATCCAGAGACAGAAGGTAGAAGAGAGTCTTCACCACACCCCATATACACACACAAACGTCAACTATGTGTAGTGTTGGGTGTGTGACTGACTTTGACTGTGATAATCATTTCACAGTGTATATCAAACCATCATGTTGTACACCCTGAATATATACAAATTTTTATTTGTCAATTATATCTCAATAAGGTTGGAGGGAAAAAAAGAATGTATATTAGTGGTTGCTATAGGATATGGGCAAGGAAAATAAAAAATACTCCTCTACAGATATGGGAGTTTTGTTTGGGGTAATGAAAATGCTCTGAATTAGTGGTAATGATTGCAGACTTTGTGACTGTACTAAAAACCACAGATTTAAAAATATTTTGTAGGCTTCCTATGTATCAGTCTAAGCTATTAGATGATAGCCAAAATCACAATTCTTTTCAGGATAGGTCTCTTTTCCCGAGGGTACCAGGGAAGCTGTGAGACACCAGCCTTAAGATTCTTTAAAAGCCCTTTTGTCTAGCTGAGAGAGCTTATTTTTAAATCACTAATGTTAAATATTTTTAGTAAAAGGCGAAAGATTTATGCGATCTGAAGAGAAACCAGAGTATTAATGTTAAATATTTTTAAGGTCTTAAAAAAAGGATTATGTAGTCACACTTTTGGTTTGATCATTTTCTTGAGGCTATTGCTTACTTCAATAATCTTCTGCTATTGGAGAAACTGGAAGTGGAAAACTATTTTATTTTCCAACACAGAATCTAAGCCCCTGTAGGTATCTCTTATAAATTCTGCTAGAAAACTAAACAGTTCTTTCCTTAGCTCATCTATCTTTTTCTATACATTATCATATTAGCTTAATAAACAAATGACCCACTGATACTTTCATCATGGTCTGGAAATAAAACTTCATTGGATACATGAGTTAATAAGGTACTTCTCTTTTCCAGGATATTTAGGCAACAGTTTTGCTAAATACACCACCACTACATGACACAGTTGAGCTATTTGGGCCCACTGACTCCCTCTTTTGCAAGAAAAAGGGCCTGCAAATGGCCTTAAATCTCATTCTAAAGAGTGGGAGCTTTCAGCATTGTTCTCTGTTAGGTAACCTCCCAGAATAACTGATGCCTAAACTCTGCTTCTACCCTCTCTCACATACCTCTCAAGGTCGCCCTACATGGAGGTAGAGCCTCTAGTCAGCCAGGCTGCTCTGTTGGAGCACAGCCCCGAAGTACATACTGCTGTTTTGTGGCTCACCTGCTTCTCCATCCCGAGATGGAGTGTTGCCAAGAGTTCCTGGTTCAACAGTGCCTTAATCAAAGGTGGTCAATCAAAAATTGACCTGTGGTTTTAAGCTGTTTAGATCACTCCTTCGTGCCTGCTAGCAGATTTATCTGAAATCTCTCTATGGCCTTAACTCTCAACTGTCTTTTATGGACAGTAGGACAGCTTGGAAGTGAATTAAAATGGAATCTGAACATGGAATTTGTAGGGGGATAGGGAAAACCTGTCATTCCCCAGCAGCCCTAATGAGAGAGGCTGCTGCAGTCAGAAACTCTGACTGCTGGGAATATAGTCCAGGCCCTGAGGTAGACAATGTGGGAATGAGCTTTGGAATCCCAATAAAGGACCTCAAAACTCTGAACAGTTGAATGGACAGAAAAACTTTTCCAAGCCACAATTATTGATCCACTTGGAAATGTAATGTCAACAAAACAGTCTCCAAAACAGAGATGGGGTTTGGGTTTCGTTAGAAAGCCTCACTATATCCAGTTCCACTTCAACTTTATCCCCCACTACGACCCCTGTGGTTCACTGGCCTCATGCAGTGATTGAAGCTTCAGAAAGCAGGTAGTGACAGTGGTTGAGAATTAGGGATGAATAGTTCAAAACAACATGAAACTACAAGTAGAGGTCTTTGAGGGAAGAAAGGGTTGGCTATCAGCAGTTCCATAAAAATCAATTTTATATGATAGAATAAAAAAATTAAGTAGTAGAGACTTGGGAAAGACAATGGAATTTAAAAAGAAGTCAGTAATTTTATTGCACTAAATGCCTCAGAGAACACTCTAGGGACCATATTATGCACCATGTAACAATTTTAATGTTGAGCATCTTTTCATTATTGCCATTTTATATCTTCTGTGAAATGTTTTTTCAAATCTTTTGTCAATTTAAAAAAAACTGGGTAATGTCTTATTATTGAGCTATATGAGTTCTTTATATATTCTCTATAAAAGTCCTTTGTCAGATATATCCATCACAAATACTTTCTCTTTGTCTTGGTGTCTCTCCAAGGGCAGCTTTTAAATTTTGAAGTACATTTTATTATCTTTTTACTTTATGATTTATGTTTTTTGTGTTCTTTCTAAGAAAGCCTTGTTTTATTCTGAGGGCAATGAAGATTTTTCTGTTTTCTTCTGTAAGTTTTATGGTTTCTGGGGAGGCGGGAGGTGGGAGGACCTCATCTAATGTGCATGATGCAATGGCACATTTCAAAACTATTAAGAAAAAAATATAATTGTGATGGATGTGTTTGTTAATCAGTTCAATGTAAGCATTTCACATCGCATATCAAATCAGTACACTGAACCCCATAAATGCATCAATGTACACAGTTATGACTTAATGAAAAAATAAAAAAAAAGTTTTATGGTTTCAGATTTTAAATATAGTACTACGATCCATATCAAATTAATATTTGTACATGGTATGAGCTTATGGATGAAGTGAATTTATTTTCCCATATGGATAGATAACCATTAATTTAAGCTCCATTTTTTGAAAAGATCTTTCATTCCTCAATGAAAAATTTGGTGTGTGGTTAGCTATACCCCTAAGTTTTATTCTATCCATTGATGTATATGCTTTTTCTAATTCTATTGCCAGACTGTCTTGATTACTATAGCTTTATAGTTAAGTCTTGAAATGAAGTAAGTCTTCTAACTTTGTCCCTTTGTTACAAAGTTATTTGGCTACTTAACGTCCTTTTAATAAGTGATTAAGTCAATTTACTTTTTTTATTTGTTTATGCTTTTAATCAGGTTAACTGACATAAAATTTACATATGCTAAGTTTCAAACAGCATTACAGAAGTTTATGCATCACTGTGAAACACTTAAAGAAATTCTATAGATGGCATTGGGCTTATTGGTTATCTTCAAATTTGTTTTAACTCAATATTATTAAGTGTGGTTAAAAAAAAAAACAACCATAGCATCCTTGGAAGAAAGAAATAAAAACAAAAAATGGATAAAGCGATACTTGCAGAGATTCTATGACTGGACAAGCAGTGTGGT
Source organism: Arctocebus calabarensis (assembly GCA_963573935.1). Lineage (NCBI taxonomy): Eukaryota > Metazoa > Chordata > Mammalia > Primates > Lorisidae > Arctocebus > Arctocebus calabarensis. The sequence continues at coordinate 13,150 of CAUYON010007984.1, read as the reverse complement.
TCAACAAATGTTAAATTCTCCTGGCTCTGCGGCTTCTGTACCATGGGACCCTGGATATAACTTAGTAAGATTAATCTTACTATGCTTCAGTGTCCTAACTATAAAATGGGAAATGTCATATTTCTATCTAATACATAGATGGTCAAGAAAGTTCTGAGACAGACTATATTATGTTCCATTATTTTAATTATGGAAGATTGATTAACTTTCAACTTGCTTGGCTTAACTGTGTTGCTGGGAGGGCTTCATTAATGTCTGTCCATGTAAATTTTATGTTTCTTGATTTTTGTGTATCTCTAAAATTTTGTAATAACCTACATATGGCTGCTATGAGATAATAATGTAACATACTTCGCATAAATGCGTGGCACAGAGCACTGAATAAACGTTAGCTACAATTATCATCTTTACATGTTCCCTGTGAAGTCAGCTTATTATCCCCATTTGTGTAAGAGCAATCTGAAGCTATGAGAGTTTTTCTTTCCTATGACCATTATATTGTTCCTAGGTATGTTTTCAAATCATCTCATCTGTTATATTTTAAAACCACTGATTTCTTTCATGTTATAAATGTTTATTAGCTTGATTAAATAAATTCATACTAAAAAACCCTATTAGTATAACATTTTACAAGGGAATTCTGCTGACTTGATCTTAAAATATTGGCTCACTCCTTGCAATATCCTGTGACAATGAAAAATTCAGCCAAAAAAGAGCATTTTGAATCAACACCTTCATGGAACCCCTAGAAACACTTTTTGAAAGCATTAGCTTTGAATTCAACATAGGCCAACATATTTGGTAAGCAAATGTTAATTGGAAGAAACTATAAAGATGGTAGTTGGTAGAGCAAATGTACTGACTGCATAAAAATTAAAAATTTTAGAACATCACAAACAAAAGGACAAAGGGCCAAAATCCTTAATATATGAGAACACTTATCAACCATTAAGAAAAAGTCAAACTGTTCAAAATAAAAATGGGTAAAAGCTAGGAACAAACAAAAGACCTTCCAACATATTAAAAGGAATTCACTCTTACTATTTTTAGTCATCAAAAAAGAAAATGGGAACAATGCTTTTAGGGGGAGGAAATAAATTGGTCTTTCAGGAAGGCAATTTGGAAATATGTACCAGAAAGCTCAAACCCACAAATCTGCTCCCAAAAAGTTGTAATAGGTAAATAATGAGTGCCATACAAGGAAGATTCATTAAAGTTTTACTTATTATAGGAAATAAATGAACATTTATGTCCAACATTGGGGGATTCAGCAAATTATGGGTCCTGTATTGTATAGTTATTAAAATGTCATAATATAAAATTCATTACATATTGTTTAGTAAAAAGGCTATAAATTAATACACATATAAACATACATATAGTATAAGATCCCAAATTTGAAAGTATTTAAAACATAATTATATATATAATTAAAAAATATTTATAGGAGTTGTGTTTAGATATTGAGGAAATGTCAGTAATTTTTGTTTTTTTACTATTCTCCATTTCTTCTATACTTTCTAACTGTGGGAAAAGAAATTCTTTTCTGGGAGTCTGTCCTGTCATTTTCATTTTGTCTTACTTCACAATTTCTACCTTCCTTCATTTTTGATTCCAAATGAACATTGATAGCTCCGACAGTGGCAGCTTTATACCTGGGGCTTGTTTTCCTTTTTTTCTCCCTCATTACTCTCTAAATTAGAAAGAGTCCAATAAACTATACTGTTACGGGTAAAGCCACTGGCAATATCCTATTTGAGACTGAAAATTTTAAGGCCTAATTATTGGGCCTTATAATGAAAACATATTATAAAATCCAAGAAGTAAAGAAATATTTCTATTTATTGTGATAATTAAATAACCAAGAGTAAAAATTTAACAACATATAAAAATAACTTAAAAAATTGAAATATAGTAAAATTGTATGAAATAAGGACAAAATTAAAACTATATTAACTGAGTAGCCCCCAAACTATGGAATATAGAATACGTATTTATGAAATTCTCTAGAAATAAGACATCTATTCTTTGAATAAAATTTGAAATTAGTTTCTAATTTTCAAACTAAGGGTAAAGTAGTACATAAAAACTCTACCCAATTCAAAATGGTCTTAAAGAGAATGATTCTGGGTCATTTCTTCCTTGTCTTTTCTAATACCCATTCGATCACCTAGGAGGAAAAAAAAAATATGATCATGATACCTTTCTATTGAAAACACAAGTGATAGAAAAATATAAAGTAAAAACTTCAAAAGAATATGGCAGAAAATTTTAAATAAAAAGGAATACATTTAAATATTACACTTAAAAACATTTATTTTCTAATTGAAGAACACTTTTTTCTGGACTTTCAATGTTGAGAACAATATTGTTCTCATTGGATGAAATGAAGATTCTTCCTCATTTTTTCAATTTTATCTAAAAATGCCTTTCAAATGGTCCCTCAAAGAAACTAAACCAAACTTTGAAAACTGCCCATCAAAATGGATTAGTTATTCTAGCCCTTTAGATGGTTTAATCTTTTTCTTTCATTTTTTTTTTTATTTTTACTTTTTATTAAATCATAGCTGTGTACATTAGTGCAATCATGGGTTACAGTGTGCGGGCTTCATATACAATCTGAAATATTTTCATCCAACTGTTCGACATTAACCTTCACGGGATTTTCTTGTTTATTGTGTGAAAACATTTGTGTTCTGCATTTAGTAGGTTTCATCTGTCCCTTTTACGATACACCATAAGTGTGATCCCACCATTTACCCTCTCTCCACCTCCCCCACACTCCCTTATCCCTTTCCCCATCTTCTTGTGCTATAATTGGGTATGAAAGCTATAAATTAGCGTCATAGTAGGGCTGTATACATTGAATACTTTTTCTTCCATTCTTGAGATACTTTGCTGAGGAGAATGTGTTCCAGCTCCATACATGTAAACATGAAAGAGGTGAAGTCACCATCTTTCTTTAAGGCTGCATAATATTCCATTGTATACATGGAATTTGTTAATCCATTCGTGGATTGATGGGCACTTGGGCTTCTTCCATGACTTAGCAATTATCAATTGGGCTGCAATAAACAATCTGGTATGGATATCTTTGTTGTATTGTGATTTTTGGTCTTCTGGGTATATACCAAGTAAAGTAATTATAGGATCAAATGGCAGGTCTATTTTTAGATCTCTGAATATTCTCCAAACGTCTTTCCAAAAGGAACGTATTAGTCTGAATTCCCACCAGCAATGTAAAAGTGTTCCCTTTTCTTCACATCCACACCAACATCTCTGGTTTTGAGATTTTGTTATGTGGGCTAATCTCTAGAGTTAGATGATATCTCAAGGTAGTTTTGATTTGCATTTCTCTGATGATTAAGGATAGTGAGCATTTTTCCATGTGTCTGAAGGCCATGCGCCTGTCTTCTTTAGAGAAGTTTCTCTTCAGATCCTTTGCCCATCCTGAGATGGGATCACTTGTTCTTTTCCTGCTAATATGTTTGAGTTCTCTGTGGATTCTGGTTATTAAAACTTGTCATAGGCATAACTTGCAGATATTTTCTCCCATTCTGAGGGCTGTCTGCTTGCTATACTTACTGTGTTCTTGGCTGTGCGGAAGTTTTTTAGTTTCATCAGGTACCAGTAGTGCATTTTTGATACTGCTTCAATTGCCTGGGGAGGGGGGGGTCCTCCTCATAAAGTATTCACCCAGGCCAATTCTTTCAAAAGTTTTCCCTGCATATTTCTTCTAATATTTTTATAGTTTCATGTCTCAAGTTTAAATCTTTAATCCAGTGTGAGTCTATCTTTGTTAGTGGTGAAAGGTGTGGGTTTAATTTCAGTCTTCTACAGGTCGCCAGCCAGGTCTCCCAGCACCATTTGTTAAATAGTCTTTTCCCCATTGAATGTTTTTAATTGGCTTGTCAAAGATCAAATACCAGTAAGTAGTTGGGTTCATCTCTTGGTTCTTTATTCTGTTCCAAACATCTACCTCTCTATTTTTGTGCCAATAACATGCTGTTTTGATCACTATCAATTTATAGTACTGTCTCAGGTCTGGTAGCATGATTTTTCCTGCTTTGTTTTTATTTCTAAGTAATGTCTTGGCTATTCGAGGTTTTTTTCTGATTCCATATAAAACAAAGTATTATTTTTTCGAGATCGTTAAAATATGACCATGGAGCTTTAATACGAATTGCACTAAAATTGTATATTGCTTTGAGTAGTATGGACATTTTAACAATGTTGATTCTTCCCAGCCATGAGCAAGGTATGTTTTTCCATTTGTTGACATGTTCAGCTATTTCTTTTCTTAGTTTCATAGTTCCTTTACAGAGATCTTTCACATCCTTTGTTAGGTAGACTCCCAAATATTTCATTTTCTTTGGCACTACTGTGAAAAGAATAGAGTCCTTGACTGTTTTTTCAGCTTGGTTGTTGTTGGTGTATATAAAGGCTACTGATTTATGAGTGTTGATTTTGTAGCCTGATACACTGCTGCATTCCTTGATCACTTCTAAGAGTTTCATAGTAGAATCCCTGGTGTTTTCCAGATATAGAATCATATCATCTGCGAAGGGTGAAAGTTTAATCTCTTCTAACCCTATGTGGATACCCTTGATAGCCTTTTCTTCCCTGATTGCAATGGCTAAAACTTCCATTACAATGTTAAAGAGCAATGGAGACAATGGCAACCTTGCCTGGTTCCTGATCTAAGTGTGAATGGTTTCAATTTAACTCTATTCAATACAATATTGGCTGTGGGTTTGCTATAGATGGCCTCTATCAGTTTAAGAAATGTCCCTTCAATACCAATTTTCTTTAGTGTTCTGATCATGAAGGGATGTTGGATATTATCAAAAGCTTTTTCTGCATCAATTGAGAGAATCATATGGTCTTTATTTTTTAATTTGTTTATATGCTGGATTACATTTATAGGTTTATGTATATCGAACCAGCCTTGAGATACTGGGATAAAGCCCATTTGGTCATGGTGTATAATTTGTTTGATGTATTACTGGATTCTGTTTGCTAGGATCTTATTGAACATTTTTGAATCAATATTCATTAGTGATATTGGTCTATAATTTTCTTTTCTTGTTGGGTCTTTTCCTGGTTTAGGGATCGAGGTGGTGTTTGCTTCATAAAATGTGTTGGGTAGTAGTCCTTCTTTTTCTATATTTTGGAAGAGGTTTAGTAATTCAGGTACTAGTTCTTCTTTAAAGGTTTGGTAAAATTCTCACGTGAAGCCATCTGGTCCCAGGCTCTTCTTTTTAGGGAGATTTTTTTATAGTTGATTCTATTTCAGAACTTGATACAGGCCTGTTTAACATTTCCAATTCCTTCTGGCTAAGTCTTGGAAGGTGGCGTGCTTCCAAGTATTGGTTGATCTCTTTCAGATTTTCATATTTCTGAAATTAAAGTTTCTTGTAATATTCTTTAAGGATTTTTTGAATTTCTGAGGAGTCTGTTGTTATTTCATCTTTACCATTTCTGACTGATGAGATCACAGATTTGCTCTTTTTTTCCTGGTTTGGTTAGCCAAAAGTTTATCTATTATTGACCTTTTCAAAAAATCAACTTTTTGATTTATTGATCTGTTGTGTGATTCTTTTATTTTCATAAGTGAGAGGTCTTGTTTGTTAACAGCAATGAAAATGGCTGGAGTATACTGGTTTAAAATTAAAAAACAACAAGGAAAAGACAAGCAATGAGAATTAGCATTTCTCACTGAACAACAACAAGGAAACAAGTGTTTACAGCTTAGTGGCCTAGAGTAGGGTCTTCTGGGATGCCTGACTGGTCTGCATACCTTACTACTACCAGATGACTATGGGCAAGGTTATCACGGCACCAAGATGCATTATGTCAAGGAAAGTGCTTAAAATATACCCGGCATGTAAAAGCTCCATAAATATTAAATAATTTTACTATTAAAAAAAAATCTCCAACTACTATGGAGCTGGAGGAGATCAAATTGCTCATGTCGATTAGAGTTTCTCTTATAAATTGAGGCGCATTCTGGTTGGGTGCATAAATATTAATAATTGAAACATCATTTTGAGTATTACCTTTAACAAATATAAAATGTCCATCCTTATCTTTACTTACCTTGGTTGTAAAGCCTATTGTATCTGTGAATAAGATTGCAACACCTGCTTTTTTCTGCTTTCCATTTGCCTGGAATACAGATGACTATCCCTTCACCTTGAGTCTATATTTATCTTTTTAAGGTAAGATGAGATTCTTGTATGTAGCAGATATCTGGTCTAAGTTTTTGTATCCAGTCAGCCAACCTGTGCCCCTTTAGAGGACAATTTAAACCATTCACATTAATTGAAAATAATGATAAGCCTTTCAAAGGCTATTTGGAAGTGGGTATTTTGATCCTTTCACCATTGTGGAGTTTAGAATTTGGTCGAAAGTTTCTGAGTGAGTTTACTTTTGTGGTGGAGAATTGCGATGGTCATTATGGAGGATAGGTCTGAGAATATCCAGGAGAGCTGGTTTAGTTATGGCAAATTTCTTCAACATATGAATATCATTAAAGTATTTAATTTCTCTATCATAAATGAAACTCAGTTTGGCTGGATATAGGATCCTGGGTTGGAAGTTATTTTGTTTTAGGAGGTTAAACGTTGATGCCCATTCCCTTCTAGCTTGAAAGGTTTGAGCAGAGAGACCTACAGTTATTCTAATATTCTTCCCATTGTAAGTAATGAATTTCTTGCGTCTGGCTGCTTTCAGAATCTTCTCCTTCATGTTAACTTTAGTTAAGTTAACAATGATGTGCCTAGGAGATGTCTTATTCGAGTTGAGTCATGCTGGGGTTCTGAAACTGTCTACTATCTGAATTTCAGAGTCTCTAGGTATGTCTGGAAAATTCTCTTTCATAATCTCAAGAAGGGATCTGTGTCTTGTGAAGCCAGTTCATCACTCTCAGGTATCCCTATAAGGCGAATATTCATTTCCTTTGAGTTATCCCAGAGCTCTCTGAGAGAATGATCCATTTTTGCCTTCCATTTCTCTACCTCTTTGAGTGTTTGGGAGCGTTCGAAGTCTCTGTCTTCAGTGTCAGAAATCCTTTCTTCTGCTTGTGCTATTTCATTACTGAGGGCTTCTACTGTATTTCTCAGATCTTTGAGGGTTGCAACTTCTTGTGTCAATGTGTCGAAATCTTTGGTCATTTTGTCTTTGAATTGGTTGAATTCTTGAGACATCTTTGAATTAATCCTGCAATTTCTACTCCATCTTTGATTCCATTTTGTTGATCTTGTTTGCTGATCCAGATTCTTGATTCTTGATGCTTGTTTGTTGATTCAGATTCTAAATTCGATTTCAGACATCTCAGCTATCTGTTTGTGGATGGGATCCACTGGATTGGATGGTTTGTCATTCTTTGGGGAGTTGCACTATTCTGTTTATTCATGTTCACAGAGTTTTTCCACTGATTCCGCCCCATGATTGTATTTCAGTGTTTAGCTAGATGAGCAAGTCAAGTGAAATTCAACTGGAAACTTCTATGGTTGTGGTTGACCAGCCAACACCTAGGAACTGGGACTGGAGACTGCAGCTTTTCCTCTACAATTTGCAAAGTTCCGGTACAGTACTACAGTCTGTGACCGTAGAGGCCTACTTAGTGTACTGGGGGGAGGTGGCTCTGTCTTGTATCTAGCTGATTTCTGTAAATCCTAGTGAATCAGTAACCCTGCGGTGCAGTCTCAGGTTTGGTGAAATATAAGCAACTAGGACATCCCTTCCTCCACCAGTAGTATCTGGAAGAGGACAATCAAACCTTCCCACTACAGAAAAACCTGGGACCCACCTTGGAGGGTCCTCGGATAATTTGTACAGTTCAAGAGTTCCAGACCAATTGTCCCTGACAGCCCCCTACTCTCTAGCTGGAAAGTTTAAAAGGGCTCCAGGAACTAGATGTTAGGGGCTATTGGCAGCTCGAGTGTGATTTGAGCACCTTCCAAGCTCTGAGGAGTCAGAAATGTTCATCCCCGTAGGAGGTTTAGAGCCAGGGACTTGGTGCCTTTTACCTCCCCTTGGCTGTCCTTCACCACCCGATTTTTGTCACCACAGTCTCTGGTAGTCTCTCTGGCAGTCTCTGTTAACCCAGTCTCTGTGTACCTGTTCTGCCCAACAAGCAGATGCGCCTGCCAGAGTCAAAATGAGGTCATTGCCTCCTCCTTGTGGTTACCACAGTCTACCAACATCCAGCAGGGGAGGCTGGAGTCTGCCTGCCTCAGGTGCTCAATGGCAGCTGAAGAAAGTTCTATCTGAGCTCGGTCCAAACCTGAAGATATCCGGACAGCAAAAGAATTTCTCCCTCGGCCACTGCACTTTTGTTGCTGCTGTTCTGCAGTACTGGAATCCCTATAGGGCAAAGTATGGCTCCCTCTGGAAGGCCACAGAGATGGGGAGATGACTCTCCAGAGTTAGACCAGAGAAGGATCACTCTACTAATGCTGAAGTTGGGTGGAAGGTGCCTCCTCTTAGGTTTGTGCACTTTAGCAGCTTCCTAGCCTCCACCTGTAGTGTGGGAACTCTAACCTCTGTCTGCTGCTGAGGTACTCTTTTTCTTTGGACCAGGACAGTCCCCTTTCCCTCTATGTCTTCCTGTATAGTTACTGGATTCACAGGAACAGCACAGCTGTACAGCCACCATCTATGCAGTGCCTGGTCCTAGCTTAAAAACGCAGACAATCTGAATTCTGGATGAGTTGGACTTCTAGACTTCCAGACTGGGGGAGGGGGTAGACTGAAGGATCAAGGTGGCAAGGAAAACATTTAGAACACTGATCACATTGAGACCCAATGAACTAATAAACAAAGGCTACCAGACACACAAGCCCACAGATGCACCCACAGTCAGAAACACATAGACATACAGACAAAACAAAACAAACAAACAACAACAAAAAATCTACAATAAAAATAATGATACTTGTAAAATACTTGGGAAAGAAAAAAATATCCTCTAAATATTCTTATGTAAGCACTCTCAGAAGCCATAAGACAGGAAGAAGAGGAAGGAGAGTGAGAGAGAAAAAAGATAGTAGTGTTTGTAAAAGAGTTACAGAAAAGAAGAAAGGAAAAAGAAAAATACAATTGAAAATAGAAGAAATGAAAATAACATAAGAAAAAAAAGTAAAATGAAAAATTAATAATCAACGGCCCCTCCAAGAAAAGGATGTAAAAAAACCCCAAAACAAAAACCAAAAAACACCAACCTCAAAAATATTATTCTTGTGTATATATAGAAATACACATCTATCTGTATGAGGTAGATGTCAACTTTAGAGGTAGTAAATTTATAATGCAATATACTTTCCAGACACCAGATGGCACTGTGAGTAGTTCCCAGGCTTATACCTGATTCACTGTTTACTTTGTTACTATGGTAACCACTCTACCCGGCCAGTTGCCATTTTTGGAGTTTGTCCAACAGTTTGTTTTCTAAAAGTTGCCCTACTTTGGGTGTTCTGCTCCAGACGGCACTCCCATCTGACCTCCAAACTTGGTATAGGAGTCCACCCTTCACAGATCTCTCCAGTTTGCTCCCACGTTCTCCCACAAACTGGCAACCGCTGTGGCTGCCACAGCTCTGGCCACCGCTGCAGCTTCTGTTGCCGCCACTCCAGACTGCTGCCGTTTCCACAGCTGTATTGCATGGGAACCCTCTTCACCAATTTCCACAGCTCAGAGTATCTCCTCCAAGCCCCAGTTCCCTGCACACCCTGAACAGTCAGACCTCATCAGGATTCCCCACCAGGGATGGCACTGTCCCTTCAATTACTCCCAATGATCTGGGGAAAAGGTGTCCGCCATTTTGGACAATTCAAAATGTCTGTTTCCTGGCAGGATCCTCTCCCTTCAATTCTCCGTTGGGCTGCCTAGTCCTGTATGGCTCCAAGCAGCACCCCTTTCTGGTCGCCAAACTCAGGAATCCACGCTTCAGTGAAATTTTTTTCAATTAGGTTTGCGAGTTGCAAACTACTATCCTCCTTGTGGGAGGGGCCAGCTGCTAGCTGTCTCTGCCAGGCTGGGTAAAAGTCTATAGCAGAGGCCGAGGTTTTGAACTATACCTCAAATACAGCAATCCACCAATTTGCTGCGCATCTCCAGTTGTCCATCCACACCCATAATCCACATGGGGAAAGATCCAGAACCCCCTCCCTCTCACCTGATGTCCTGCGAGAGATAGGTTATGCATCTGTGCCAACCGTCATCTTGCTTCACCTCCTTTTAATGAGTTTTTTAAAGTACCTTTCCATTAACTATTTAGTAGGCTTTAATGTTACACAGGATCATATGAATAATATACCCAGGAGAGAAAATGCCTAGAGAACATTAGATAGCTGTGTGTGTAGCCACGGGTCTTTCCCTTTGAATTTTCCCATGCCCCTGGAATTTATCTCCCTTTGATTCCTGGGCCTGAATCATTGCACTTGGCAATTCAAAATATGTTGATAACCTTGATTTCTGTCTGTTCAGGACCTTACTCTTGTTATTTTTCACTGTACAATGGTTTCTTACATACTAAGCTTTTCAAGAAATAAACTGTTGGAGAAGTAATGAAAAATAAAGATAACTATATACAACCTAAAATAAGCAAGTTTTCAAACTGAGTTTAGAAACTATAGAAAATCTGCTCTATATACATAGTAGACTATTTTTGCCTGTCTCAATTTTTTCCATAGTGTTTAAACTTTTGTTAATCTCATACTGTGTATTTTTTATTTCAAGCATGGTATTTTAGTATATCTTGAACTTCTTACTGGTTTTTAAATCTCTTTTATGTATCTCTTAAACTTCTTAATTCCTTGCTTTCATAGCTGTTTTATTGTCTATTTTGACTAATTTTAGCATATACTTCATTTTTTGTTGTTTCTTATAAATCAATATATTTCTCACTGTGGGTTAGATTTTACTGCTTCTCTTCAGATCTCGTTTTAAACTAGTTTTGAGTTGGATTTTCCATTTTTTGAAACATAAAATTTATAATAATTTCAAACTGAAATTAGCAATTTGTAAATTTTCTCCCAGATAAATCATATAGATTGAAGTCCCATCATTACTGTTGGAGATAGAAACACTAACTGTAATAATTTTCAATGAGTGTAATAATGAATGATCTATTAGAAGTTATGAGAACATATGTATTGACAGCTAATATTTATCTATTTACTGTCACCAAACACCATTCTACCATTTTACTTATGTTATCTCATTTAGTTGTCATAGCCCAGTAAGGGAGAGGTTATTATTACTATTCCTATTTTAGAAATTAGAAATCAGAAGCATAGAGAAGTCAGGAAATTGCCAAAGACAATTAGTAAGTAAGTAGTTAATAAGCGTAGGGGAAGAAAGATTCAAGCACAGGACTTTGAACACCATAGCTCCCCTTCTTTTCTAGGAAGAGAAAAATCTGGTGGTCTTATTTACTTAATGTCACATGTAAAGACTGAGCAGGACACTCAGGTAGAAATTTCCAGGGCAGTACCTATGGGTCAGTGGGTATGGCACCAGCCCCATATACCGAGAGTGGTGGATTCAAACCTGGTCCCTGCCAAACTACAACCAAAAAATAGCCGGGCATTGTGGCAGGCACCTGTGGTCCGAGCTACTCAGGAGGCTGAGGCAAGAGAATTGCCTATGCCCAGGAGTTGGAGGTTGATGTCAGCTGTGATGCCAGAGCACTCTACAGAGGGTGATAAAGTGAGACTCTGTCTCTTAAAAAAAAAAAAAAGAAAGGAAAGAAAAGAAAAGAAATTAAAAGTAAAATCTTTACAAGATATGTAAATCATTCAAAGTTGTTTTGGTGAAATATCAGGAAAGAAAACACTGAAAGTGACTGATACACAATCCTTGGTACATGAGAAAAATAAGCTTCTATTGTAAATAGATTTTTAATTCAGTATTCTTTAATGTGAAGCTAAAAATTTTTTAATTTTTTAATTTTCATTGAAGGTTACATTCCCCAGAGAGCAAATGGAACAAATATTTAAAAAGATGAATATTTTGAAGAGTAATTTCAAATTTCCAGCTACAAACAGAAGGAAGGCTGGAGGTGTGCCTTGTAGCAATTTGTCCCTATGGTTGTGGGAAGAACCTAAACAATTGATTTCCTTATAGAGTTTATTTTTGGCTCTGCCTTGGTGGATGTTCAATACCTAGATTGAAGGGAAAACTTGGGTAGAATATTAAATCCCTGAGAAAATAAAGACAGAACATAGTCCAGGATATAAATACAATTCCCTCATTTCCCTATTACTCCTATGATCTGTTCCCTGGGGAAAGCATTGAGTAAGTTTGTATCCTGTTTATAACCAAGTGCACTGTATCATTAAACTCATAAGAAATCTATGTCTTATGTAGTAGTTGCAGTGTTAATTATAGAGATTGTTCACTTTCCTTTGTTGCTTGAAAGAAATTGAAGTCATAGTCATAAATTATGATCTGTAGTGCAGACAACATAGCAGAAATTAAGTCTGGATGACATTCTCTTAGAATCAAAGAAATCATAACCGGGGATCTTAAAATTTCTCTTCCAAGACCACAGGGGAACAACAAAGGTGAGAAAGCATTAACGTATTGCAGACCAAGAATGGTGAGTTCCTGAATTCTATCAATGTCTCTCTGTTCTGAGATGGAAGTCCAGGGATCTAAGATATGCCATTTGCCCCTGTGTTGTTAATCACTGGGTTCAAGAGAAACTTTACCAAGAATGTGTTTGAGGGAAGGAGTAGAGAACATTCAGAGACATTAGTGGGCAGTGGTTTGTTACGTGACCGGAGACGCGAGGGGCTATAGCTTTGCCTCAAGTGTAAATCCACACTGCAATGTTAAGAAAGGGCACAAGAAGCAGGCTACAAGCTCTGTTGTGGTTTCTAGCCTATTAACTTTATTTCTCACTACCTTATATACTTTTGCAGTCATGTGCACACTTAAATCTGTGATTTACAATATTCATTATTTGACTTTAAACTTAAGTGGCAGATATCCTGTCTGGGAAAATAGCACAATACTCTTCTACTTTTAGGTCTTAAAAAATCTACATAAAATAAGAGAGACAGAGCTATAGGAGAACTATTTCCTCATGTACTTAACAAGTTAACCTTAAATGGGTCTTTGACTTTGTTTCTTCACAGTG
>CAUYON010007980.1:0-11523 GCA_963573935.1 Arctocebus calabarensis | reverse complement strand
TCTCACTTTATCGCCCTGGGTAGAGTGCCGTGGCGTCACACTGCTCACAGCAACCTCCAGCTCTTGGGCTTAAGCGATTCTCTTGCCTCAGCCTCCCTAGTAGCTGGGACTACAGGGGCCCGCCACAGCGCCCGGCTATTTTTTTGTTTTGCAGTTGGGCCAAGGCCGGGCTTGAACCAGCCACCTTTGGTATATGGGGCCGGCGCCCTGCTCGCTGAGCCACAGCAGCCGCCCTCTCTTGGGATTTTTAAAAGCAGACATCCTTTTGTATTTTCCATACACCTATCTACACGTTGGTACAGGAAAGGTATCCTGAACAAGTTCAGGTTAGGATAAATGTAATGCCTCAGAGCCTGGTGATCCTGCCTCTGACTGTGCTTAACTGTTTCTGGCTCACCTATTCTACCTTTAAGAAGCTGATGAGAGCTATGAACTACTCCTCTAACCAGAAAATATACACATATGTACAAGCCCCCTCTCATATTTTTAGGCTGAAATCTAAAAATTTTCACTGTAGGCTGAAATATTTACAAAGCCCACATATTTTATCACATTTTAATTTTAAAATGACCAAAATTAGGATTGGTGCCTGTAGCTCAAGCGGCTGAGGCACCAGCCACGTACACCAGAGCTGGCAAGTTCGAATCCAGCCTGGGCTTGCCAAACAACAACAACCAAAAAATAGCTGGGCATTATGGCGGGCGCCTGTGGTCCCAGTGACTTGGGAGGCTGAGGCAAGAGAATCACTTAAGCCCAGGAGTTGGAGGTTGCTGTGAACTGTGATGCCACAGCACTCTATCCAGGGCAACTGCTTGAGGCTCTGTCTTAAAAAATAAATAAATAAAAATAATAAAATTAAAAATAAAATGACCAAAATTCATTTAAAAAATCCTCTTTAACAGCTGAAAATTTTATATCTTCATTTCTTTTCTTGAATTGTTTTCATTTAGTTTCTTCTGATTTTATCCTAGTATATTTTTAACTTAATTGATCATCCTACCATACTTTTCTATAATTAAAATGTATATATACATATAACATAAAATTTTAAAATCTGTTTTATTTTCTGAATCCATAAGGCTCTAAAGGTTAATATTAATTTTCTTCTGTATTATCATTACAATGATTAGCATACAAATGATCAAAACATAAATGTTACAAATTTTAAACTTTTTTTAACTATGTCTTTACCTGAACAGCATATCTTAGTGAGATGAGTAGGGCTACCCTTCCCCCTCCCACAACTATTTCACATGCCCAGGGATCAATATAACTTATCACTTGGTAAGTCAAGGTTCAACATTAATTCTAGGTCTATTTTCTATTTGGGGGGGGGATCCTTTTTTTAAAAATATGTAAAGTGCTAAGAAACCTTTTTCACATAAGTTGTGGAAATTGTTATAGCGATGTCTCCCATTGAATCTTTGAGCTCCTTTCCAGTTATATGCCAAAAATCATATACTGTTTGATTATCAAAACTCATTTTTCATGATATATCTGTTATGGCTATATATCTGTTATGGCATGATAGCCTCTGTTATGGCTATTTTAACAAACCTATCTACCACAATTTAACTCGAAAAGTTAGTTTTCACTGTCAAATCCGCTAAAACAGATTTATTTTCTGCTAGAAAAATCTTAATTTCATTTTTTAAATTCAAATAAGTGAGCTCTAATACAGTTAACATATTCCTTTTCCCCCTGTTTTTGAAGATGGGATCTTGCTGTGTTGCCCACTGATCTCGAACACCTGGGCTCAAAAGATTCTCCTGCCGGGCGGCACTGTGGCTCAGTGAGTAGGGCGCAGGCCCCATATGCCGGAGGTGGTGGGTTCAAACCGAGACCCGGCCAAAAACTGCAAAAATAAAAAAAAAAAAAAGATTCTCCTGCCTTAGCCTCCCAGTCACTTGACTTATTTTATCCATTTTCAAGAATTCATTAACAGAAAATAATAAGCAATAGTAACTCAATACTCTTGTCATAATACATTGTTATGTGTAGTCAAAAACAGAAGTTATTTATGAAGTAAGACAGGTTCTTGGTCAAAGTCTTCATATGTATGCACAGAAATTTGATGTTTAGCTTTTAGCAGTAATTAACAAAACTGCTGTAAGAGCCAGCAATCATATTCTGGGTATTCATCCAAAGGAAATGAAATCAGTATATTGAAGAGATAGTTGTACTCCCATATTCACTGCAGCACTAGTCACAGTAGTCAAGATATCAGATCAATCTAAGTGTTCATCAATGGATGAATAAAGAAAATGTGGCATATATACAGGATGGAAAACTATCCAGCCATAAAAAAAAAAAGAAATCCTGTCATTTGAAACAACATGGATGAACCAGAGGATACTATGTTAAATAAGTCAGGCAAAGAGAGAGAAATATTACTACTCTCATTCATATGTGGACTCTAAAGGTGATCTCATATAAATAGAAATTAGAATAGTCGTAGATATGCTCAATACCTTGATTTGACTTTTACACAATGTATACATGTGTTGAAACCTCACACTGTACCGCATAATATATATAAATTATGTTCTAATTAAGAATAAAACACACCAAGGTAAGAGGACTGCTTGAGGCCCAGGAGTTGAGGTTTCAGTGAGCTATGATGATGCCACTGCACTCTAGCCTGAGGAACAGAGGCAGACCCTGTCTCAAAACAAAACAAAACAAATAGGCCAGATAATAGTGGCTTATACCTGTAATCCTAGCACTCTGGGAGGCCGAGGCTCAGGAGTTCAATACCAACTTGAGCAACAGTGAGACCTCATCTCTACTAATATAGAAAAATTAGCCAAATGTGTAGCAGGTGCCTGTAGCCCCAGTTACTCAGAATGGTGAGGCAGGAGTATGGCTTGAATCCAGGAGTTTGAGATTGCTGTGAGCTAGGTTGATGCCACTGCACTCTAGCCTGGACAACAGAGTGAGACTCTGACTCAGAAAACAAAACAAAATGAAACAAAATAAACATGTAACAACAACAACAAAAAAAATCAAGAACAGGCTCGGTGCCTGTGGCTCAATGGGCTAAGGTGCCAGCCACGTACACCTGACCTGGCAGGTTCGAGTCCAGCCTGGGCCCGCCAAATAACAATGATGGCTGCAACCAAAAAAAAAAATGGCCAGGTGTTGTGGCAGGCGCCTGTAGGCCCAGCTACTTGGGAGGCAGAGGCAAGAGACTCGCTTGAGCCTAGGAGTTGGAGGTTGCTGTGAGCTGTGATGCTACAGCACTCTATCCAGGGTGACAGCTTGAGGCTCTGTCTCAAAAAAAAAAATTCAAGAAACAGTCCCATATCTACAAGTTGTGCATCCTTGGATTCGATCAAGTGTGGATTGAAAATATTCAGAAAAAAACCCAAACAATACAAAATAACAATACAATAAAAATAAAAAGTAATAACAAGTTTAAAGACACAGTGAACAACTATTTACATATAATTTACATTGTATTAGGTATTATAAATAGTCAATAGATGATTTAATATCTATAGGAGGGGCTGGGTGCAGTAGTTCATGCCTATAATTCTAGCATTTTGGAAGCTTGAAGTGGGAGGACACTTGAGGCCAAGATTTTGAGATCAACCTGGGCAACATGGTGAGACCTGTCTCTACTAAAAAAATAAAAATAAAAAATTAGCCAGTGTAGTGGTATGTACCTGTAGTCCCAGCTGCTCTAAAGGCTGTTATAGGAGAATGATATGAGCCTAGATATTCAAGGCTGTAATGATCTTGATGATTGCATTTTCTTTTTTTTGAGACAGAGTCTCAAGCTGTCCCCCTGGGTGATCTCGAACACCTGGGCTCAAAAGATTCTCCTGCCAGGCGGCACTGTGGCTCACAGTTCACAGAAACCTCCAATTCTTGGCTTAAGTGATTCTCTTGCCTCAGTCTCCCAAGTAGCTGGGATTACAGGAGCCCACCACAACGCCTGGCTATTTTTTGGTTGTAGTTGTCATCGTTGTTTGGCGGGCCCGGGCTGGATTTAAATCAGTCAGCTCTGGTGTACATGGCTGGCGCCGAGCCTGAAGTCTCATTTTTAAGGAACGGAGTCTCACTATGGCCTGGTCCTGGCCTCAGCCTCCAGTTTGCTGGAATAACAGCTGTGAGCCTGTGCCGTACTGTCCTTAGCCCTCGGCTCAGTCCATCCCAGTTTAGAATAGTTCTACAGGGTGGCCATAAAGTTCATGTGCAATTTGAAATATGTACAATTTAAAATAGACAACTATTTTAAATTGCATAGGAACTTTATGGCCACCCTGTATATATAAATCACTCTGTAACTGATGGTTCCATGTAAAGTCCCAAAGTATTTTATTTTTTTTGAGACAGCATCTCAAGCTGTTGCCCTAGCATCATAGCTCACAGCAACCTTCAACTCTGGCTCAAGTGATCCTCTTGCCTCAGTTTTTCTATTTTTAGTAGAGATGGGGGGGGGGTCTCATTTTTGCTCAGGCTAGTCTTGAACTCATGAGCTTAAGTAATCCACCTGCCTCAGCCTCCCAGCATGCTAGGATTATAGGCTTGAGCCACCGTGCCCAGCCTCTAAAGCATTTTCTTATTAAAACAAAATTTAAGACACTCCTTTTACTAGTGATAATCTTGGATATCACCAAATTAGATTCAGGAACCACTACAGTTGGTGTTAGGGCCTCAAGGTTGAATGAGTATTTCCCCTAGAAATAGCATCTAATTGGCTTTCTCAAGTCACCACTGACCTGGTCATTTTATGGATATTTCTTCATGTGCCATTGGAAGATGAATTGAGATACTGATAACTTAGGAAAACCAGCAGTGATGGAAACAGATGGGAACAGTTACGTACCCTCTGAATATACCTAAGATATTGAATTTAAAGATCAGTAATCATGGTGAGGTGCAGTGGCTCATGCATATAATCCTAGGACTTTGGGAGGCCACAGCAAGAGGAACACTTGAGGCCAGGACTTTGAGACCTGCCTGAGCAAAACAGAAAGATCCCATCTCTAAACAACAAAACAGATTAGCTGCGCCTGGTGGCTTGCACCTCTAGTCCCAGCTACTTGGGAAGATGAAGCAGGAGGAACACTTGAGTCCAGGAGTTTAAGGCTGCAGTGTGCAATGATCATGCCACTGCACTCTATCTAGCCTGGGCCACAGAGTGAGATCCTGTCTCCTCCCGACAAAAGATCAGTACTTACATATAACTAATACATTTATATAATCTCTCTAACTTGCCTGGTCTGAAAATGATGAAAAGCACCATGAAAGCTATTATCAAATTTTGCCCGAATCACTCTGAAAACTACACATTCCTAGAACCAGCACACAGTGGTGGTCTATACAGTATGCCATTAATTGTGGGTTTTCTAAAAATATTTATTGACTAACTGAAGCAGCAATGAAGGCTATATAAAAGATAGCATCATCTGTCAGAATTATAAAATATCTCTAAAAAACCATTTCCATTTCAAGGAGAAGTGTGTAAGAGATCACAGCCTCTGGAGATAGCAGAGGCATGTTGCTTTGCTCAGCGGTGATGATGGTATTTTCATTGCCAACAGTGATAAGCTAACCACTGTGCTACTTTAACACATTAACTGCCATGTGACCTGTATATAACTTATGCTAGTTTTGAGCCCAGAGCCTCATGAAGCATATATCATTCACACATCTCTTGACCTATCTTAACTTATAAAACACTGTGGCCCTCAAGAAAAATTTTGTGTGGCAGCCAGTGTGTTAAAACAAGAAAAAGCAAGTTTTCTTTAGGGTCTTTTAAAAGTGAATTCATTCTAAATATAGTTTCTAATTAAATTTATCATGTAAGAATTAACTGACTGAGATAGGAGTATAAACCTGCTATCCACAACCCCTAGTCTGTGACCTGTTAGGAGCAGGGCACACAGCATCACCACCTGAACTCTACCTCCTATCCCATCCATAAGTCCAGGAAAAACTGTATTTCATGACACCAGCCCCTTGGGCCAAAAGGTCGGAGATTGCTGGCTAAACAACGTGCCCACTTAGAATGAACTTGCCATAGTGAGGTTCACAGCCTACAAGGTTTGACAACTAAGTTCATGAACTCATCCTAGAAAAAGTGCTACATACCTCACTGCCTTCAAAGGACTCCTCTTGGGAAGCTATGCCCCTAATGCCAGTGCCCAGTCCACCCTTCAAAGCAGGCACTACTGGAATGGCCATCAACAGCCATAGTCATGTGTGTACTACCCTTGATGTCCTGAAGGTCATCAAAATGTCTTCCTTTTCTATTTCCTTTATCTTTGAGTTAAGAAAAAGTCATTGGGAGCCAGATCTGGTGAGTAGGGAGGGGTTCCAATATAGTTACTTGTTTACTGGCTAAAAATTAACTCACAGACAGTGCTGTATGAGCTAGTGCATTGCTGTGATGCAAGAGCCATAAGCTGTTGGCCAAGAATACCAGTTAAGATTTTCCTGTTTCTCTATTTATGTTTACTTGGTCTACTATGCTTTTCACAGTCAGGTGATAGTTTTTGATGCACAATTTGATGGATTTTTGTGATATTTTCATCAGTTCTGCTCATTTTTGGCTGCCCTGACCTCTCTTCATCAGTGACGCTTTCTCTCCCCTCAGAAAAACATTTAGATTCATTAGTATGCTGCCGTTTTCTTCAAGACATTACCCCCATAAATTTGGTCTAACACGTTCCTGATTTCACATCTTCTCTTGCCAAGTTTAACAAGAACTTTAATGTTTGTTCATTGTTCTAATTCAAGTGCTGACATTTTTACAATAGCACACAAAACACAATAATTAACACACACTCAGCAAAACATGACCACACAGGCACAGCTGTGCAACACTGATCCTACATGTACAACAGTTATGACACTTACCAAGTTGTTTGTACAGTGCTGCTGGTGTTGTTATATTAAAATCTCAAGTTGATATAACATGTCACTCAGTAACAGATCATTCTGAGAATGCCAGTATCCCAAAAATCATTTCTTAATTATGACTCTTTCACTGCCCCCCACAAAAAGAATCAAACTATGAATCGTCCTTACAAGTAATGCATTCAAAGGCCAATACCCAACTTGTAGAAAATTAAAAGTAACTTCATTCAGTGTCACATTTCTGCAACTTAACTTCAAATCATTTGGCCAAAAAATGGGTGTGGTGTGTATGTAGGAGATGGTTAGGGTATTTGATGCTCATTATACTGTTCTTTCACCTTTTCTACAGGTTTTAAACATTCCAAAATAAAAGTTCATTCAACAAAGCCATATTGGCCTGAACCAACATACAGGGTGGACATACACAATGGACATGTGCAAGTTACTGTGTTCAATTATTTTAAGTTGCACACGAACTTTAGGTCCACCCAGTATTAAGTCAGTGCAGTGCAGTCGTCCACATTTCATAGTCAAAACACATCACAGCTCAGGAGTTCTAGTTGGGGTTCTACCCACAATTGCAATCTCTTTTTTCTACTTAAGAATGCATACAGGCATAATAAAACTCACACAATATGCATGTGATGAACAATAGAAAGTAGGTAAAGGGTACCTAGACTTTAAAACATAGCCTGCAAGTGGTTAAGTTAGAAAATATCTTAGTTTCTAGTAAGGACACGGCATTTTATCTTGTGTTCTATACCAACCAAGCACCGTATACATATTCTATTTATTAAGTACCAACTGTACATCAAATACCTAGTGAGTGCTAGAGATGCCAAATTAATTTGGACAGTCTTTGCACCAGAGTTACTCAAAGTTAGATGGGAAGACAAGCATATAAATAAATAGCTCTAATAAAGTGTGGTCAATGCTCTCCATACTAGAGATATAGACAAAGTGCTGTATAGACTCAGAGAAGATAAAGGAAATGAAACAGATGGAATTAGGCTGAAAATACCCTCAACGATGTCCGGAAATAAGAAACACCTTGTGCAAACTACTATTCCCTACCCATGATAGATGCAGCAGAGCACAGAAGTCAATAAATCCCACCTTATATTTTTCAGTGCTATGAAATGGATCACCATTTTAATGACAGACTTTAGGTTCACTTTTTAAACCACATGATTTAGTTGGATTTAAGTCCACCTTGAGTGAAGAGCCCATATGGATAATAATCCTGGTTGCTGCTCCTTCGACAAAAGGAAAGTTTTCATTCCCCACTGGCAGGTTTACAAATCTCTGGCCTAGAAAAGGGGTTTAAACAGTGAACACTGTAGCTAAAATAGAAATCTTCCTTGGGACTTAGGAGAGATTAATTGGGCAATAGCCCATTAATAGCCTACTTCTCGAACATCTTTTGAGTAACATCAGACAGACCTAGGAGGGTGTTATTCTTAGTCTGGTGTGAAGGATAGGCAAGAGGACAGGGTGAGTCATGCTTTGTTCTGCCCTAAGGAGGCTGTCCTGAGCCTGTCCCTCTGACTCAGCGCCAGTGGCCTTGCAGCTGACAGGGTCTGAATGTGGAAGCAGGCGGACTGGTTAATGAAGATAGTTTAACAATAGTATTCATTCCCCAGGGCAGGCAAAAGGAAATGTGGGAGAGAGAAAGTGAGGAGTTCCAGGGAGGAGAGTTCAGGAACACAGGGAAAACAGGGCCTGTCTTTCTCTCCAAGCTCTTCTCTATTGCTCCTCTGGACTTCCCTGAGGTCTTTGCCATAATCACTCATTTCAATAAAAACATCTTATGTTTAAAAAGAATACATAAGGCTGAGCGTGATGGGTGACGCCTGTAATTCTAGCACTCTGGGAGGCCGAGGCGGGTAGATTGCCTGAGCTCAGGAGTTCAAGACCAGCCTGAGCAAGAGCGAGACCCCATCTCTAAAAATAGCTGGGTGTTGTGGCTACTTGGGAGGCTGAGGCAAGAGAATCACTTGAGCCCAAGAGTTTGAGGTTGCTGTGAGCTATGACGCCATAGCACTCTACCAGGGGGTGACAAAGTGAGATTCTGTCTCAAAAAAATAAAAAATAAAAAAAGAATGTGGCATCAGATATTAGGAGACTGACTAGGTTCTCATCTTTTTCATGTTGCAAATCTGCTGTGTTATCAAAGACATTTCAACCCCTCTGGGCCACAGGAGGAAAAAGTGAGTATGGATAAAGAGGGATTTATACAGCATGAAGACTTAGGTTTCCTCTAAAGTCAGATGTCTAAGATTTCCTTCAGAGTAACTGGCAGGGTTGGAGATTCAAGAGCTTTTGTCAGGACTCTACGAAAGCAGGCTTGTAGGTCCCTTTCCCCAAACTGAGTAACAGCCACCACAACCACCAGCAAACTCCCCTTGTCACCCTGCTGCCTCTGAGCCCAGGGCTTTCCTTTTCCTCCTCCTTACAAGCCAGTAACCTCGACAGGGTCTCCAGGCCTGGTGCTGCCGTGCATACCACCTGGTGCTCCTCTCCTACCCTCTTCCTCCTGTCCCACATTACAACAGTCACCTGCCCAGGGAGGGCAGATCAGGGAAGCAGCCTCCCAGAGTCAGTCACTATTTCCATGTTAGCTGGGCAGGCACATTGCTCCTCTGCAGGCTGGCCTGGGAGCCTCACTCCCAGGACTCCTTCTATGGGTAAATGCTGCCTATGTGGCAAGTGATTTACTAAGTGATTTACTGATGACCTCAGGCATGGGCTTGTAGAACAGGGAAATTTAAAAGAGCAGCCATCTCCGGCTATAAAATAATCCCACTTACATGTATTATCACATAGAGATGCACATATATGTGCAATATGTAAGGAGGGAGGTGGTAAAAGTAAATTACCTAAGTGGTCTAACACAAATATACACACAGGCAAAACCCACATTCACTCACAGATTGGGGTCAGCTTCCCTAGACCATCCCCTGAAATTCACGCTTACTTTTTTTTTTTTTTTAAATTCATGCTTACTATGAGGAAATGGTTTCATAACAGTGAGAATACTGAATACACTACAAAGCAAGTGTGGCCACACATTAACACTGGAAGATCAAGAAAAACATCTGGAAAAGAACACAGACCACAGAAGACCTAAATCTAGACAGTATGGTTCCCCCAATGCTCATTTCCAAACTAGATCTTCTTTAGAAAATAAATGCATGGGAGAACCTCCGCACTCTCCTTTAGAGAACACGTCCAGTGGTCTCCTGAGAAGACAGACTGACACAGAGGCAGGATCGGCAAGGTGCATGTAGACACAAGCAAGTGAGGACCTGAGGGGAGAGGCCAGAGAAATCGTGGCTGAAGATTCTTAAGGGATTTTGTGTGTGGCACTGAAGTCCTTAGGTCTGAAAGGCCTAACACAGGGTAATGTGGGGTCTGAAATAGGAAAATGAATTGAACAGTTTAAATGGGGCGGGGGTCTGTAAGGTCCCTAAGCTCCTGAGCTGCTGTCCACATGTTTCATACATAAGCCAACTCTGACCTGACAGCTATCAAATTCTTGGCACAGAATTGGCACTTTAATATAATCTCCAATAATGAAATTGAAAACAAAGGAGGTGGCCTCAGAAGAGAAGGGAAGGAGGGGAGAGAGGGAATGGTGCCCCTTTGCTTCTGCCCAGTTTCACTCGCCTCATAGAAGAGTCCATCCGGGAACTGCTGAAAGCACTGCGCGCACACGAAGCACTGCTCGTGGTACAGCTCTCCGTTACTGTTTACGATCTTCTCTGCAGGTGCAAAGCCTCCTTTGCAGCGTTCACAAGTGGCACTGGCCAGGGCATTGGCCATGTTGCTGTAACACACAGAGGACAGCAAGTCACAGACTGTCAACTTTTACTTAGACTTAACCCCCAACAACACAAACAGCTAATAAGCAAATGCTATCTGATCGCAAAAACTATACAAAGCTCAATCTCTTGCTTGTTCCTCAGGACCTCTAACTGTTCTAGTTTCTCTCTCTCTCTTTTTTTTTTTTTTATAGAGACAGAGTCTCAATTTATTGCCCTCAGTAAAGTGCCGTGGTGTCACACAGCTCATAGCTACCTCCAACTCCTGGGTGTAGGTGATTCTCTTGCCTCAGCCTCCCGAAGCTGGGACTACAGGCGCCTGCCACAATGCCCGGATATTTTTTTGTTGCAGTTTGCCAGGGCTGGGTTTGAAACCACCACCCTCGGTATATGGGGCCGGCTCCCTACCCATTGAGCCACAGGCACCACACTTGTTCTAGTCTCGCCTCACCTGTTCTAATGTCTTTACCATTGACCCTTAGGTTCTGTAAGGGCCTCCTGCTTTGATCCTGTTTGGCTAATGCCTTGGGCCTTCTTGCTGAATATACTATGAGTAAGTGCCTTGTGGTAGGCACTAGGGACAGAGATGAAAGTCATGAGTTGCCTCCCAGGAACTTGGGCTTGCAGCTTAGTGGGTAGCCTAATTAAAATGTCCACAAGTCAGGGCGGCTCCTGTGGCTCAGCGAGCAGGGTGCCGGCCCCATATACCGAAGGTGGCGGGTTCAAGCCCGGCCTCGGCCGAACTGCAAAACAAAAAAATAGCCGGGCGCTATGGCGGGCGCCTGTAGTCCCAGCTACTAGGGAGGCTGAGGCAAGAGAATCGCTTAAG
>CAUYON010007977.1:0-12762 GCA_963573935.1 Arctocebus calabarensis | reverse complement strand
CCGTCCCTCACCGTAACTTGGTTCCGACTCTCCTGACTGTCTGTCCGACCGGGAATCGTCCCTCACGGTAACTTGGTTCCGACTCTCCTGGCTGTCTGTCCGACCGGGAACCGTCCCTCACGGTAACTTGGTTCCGACTCTCTTGGCTGTCTGTCCGACCGGGAACCGTCCCTCACCGTAACTTGGTTCCGACTCTGCTGGCTGTCTGTCCAATGTGGAACTGTCCCTCACGGTAACTTGGTTCTGACTCTCCTGACTGTCTGTTACAACCTGGAACTGTCCCTCGCAGTAACTTGGTTCCGACTCTCCTGGTTGTCTGTCCGACTGGGAACTGTCCCTCACCGTAACTTGGTTCCAACTCTCTGCTCTTAACACTTCCCTCAGCTGCTCCCCCTTGTCTTCAGTTGTGTGGTCTTCTTCCCTATCTGTCAAGGACAGAAACTGGGGGCCCAAAAGGGTAAGTCTCACCCTTCAGGCAGAAAGAGCGAAGCTGGGGGCTGAGAGAGCCGGCTCCTTCTCAGGGATGGCCGGACGGCTGTGGCCGTGACACCGCTGGAGCTGGACCTGCTGCCCAGCGGAGGGCCCCGGCCAGTAGGCACTGCCCTGCGTGTGCAGCCATCTGGAATCTACCTGAACCCAGTCTGTTTGGGTTTTCCTGGAAGCTTCTTTCATAGGTATGACTGAATCACCAGCCTGACCTTGACTCCTCTTACCTCCCAGGAGTTGGGGGAGGGCTGGCTCCCAACCTTCCTCCCCATTCCCGTCACCAGCCCCCGTCCTACAGCTGCCGGCCATCTCTCAACTCATCTGCATACAGAAAGGCATCATTTCGGAATTTCTGAGGATTTTAGAAGTCATATACCAGGAATTGGGTTGAAGACCAAATCCATATTTCACAATATTACAGGGCCCTTCCCTCGTGAGTGTATTGGTGTTATGCAGGAGTGGACCTGTTATGAGAGCAAGTTCGGTCCCTCTTGCTCCCTCCTCTCACCCAAGCTTGTTTTCTTGCCCTTTCACCTTCTGTCAGGAGATGACACAGCCAGAAAACCCTTAACCTCGGGCTTTCCAGTCTCTGGACCTATAAGAAATTATTTTTTCTTTATAAATTATCCAGTTAGTTATATTCTGTGGTAACAACAGAAAATGGACAAACATAGACCTTCCCTGGGTTTTTCCTTGTCCCTGAATCGGAGTGGAATTTGGGCCACTGGGGTGAGTGCTGCTTTCCTAGAGACTGGCTCTAACAATTTATAGCTACGATTTGCCCAGGACATGTCTGTTGAGGACTCAGCAGTCTTGCATTTAAAACAACAAACATTGTTTTGTCTTCTGTTGTCCTATGTGGATGATTGTCTTTTCCTTGTATTTGAATCTTTGCTTCAGATATGCCTGTGAAGTTGCCTGCCCTCTGAAGC
Organism: Arctocebus calabarensis; assembly: GCA_963573935.1. Lineage (NCBI taxonomy): Eukaryota > Metazoa > Chordata > Mammalia > Primates > Lorisidae > Arctocebus > Arctocebus calabarensis. Next base: position 11,344 of record CAUYON010007977.1, on the reverse strand, counting down.
CTGCATCATTTGGCTAAGAATGATCTAGTAGCACCTGCTTCTCCTGAGATCTGAACTACACCTCTTTGCACACCCTCTATTCCTTCTACCCCAGGCCTTGCAGAGGCCTATCTGCCCAAAGATCATAAGAATGATCTTCATGTGCAGATTATTCGTCCCCATTTGACCAGACGGATACTGTACCTGCCCTTGGAAGCAGGGCCGTGAGCTGGAGTGGCACTGGAGTGGGTACATAACAGGAAGCTTACAGGTTACACTAAAGGAGTTCCTAGGACATGAAGAAATGTCAGAAATGGAGTATAAGCACTTCTTCTTAACAACGTCCTTGTGAGAGGATATCTTAAAGTTGTATTACTTTAACTTCTAATTGAAGTATGACATGTACTCAGAAAAATGACCTGTAAGGACTATGGTTTGAAAATGTGCCTACAAATTCTATCCTACTTCATCCCCCAAAGTCAAACCCTAATTCTTTTCACCTTGACTGTAGGTTAGACTTAGTGACTTTTAATGAGTAGAAAGTGATGGATGTGACAATGTATGAGTTCCACACTAGGTCATCAAGCACTGTTGCTTCTTCTTTGCCCTTGCTCCAAAGGAAGCCATTTACCTTGCTGTGGGGACTCAGCCCCATGGAGAGATTGACATGGTGAGGAACTAAAGCATCCTGCCAAAGCTAGTGAGGAAGGGAGCATGGGACACCTTGGAAGCAGAACCTCAGGCCCCAGTCAAGCCTTCGCACCCATAGCCACCACCGATGGCACAACTGCTACCTCATGAGAGACCTTGAACCAGAACTATGCAGCTCAGCCAATCTCCCATTCTTGGCCCAAATAAATTAATAAAATTATTAATTTTTGTTTTTTAAAGCCTCTAAGTTTTGAATAATTTGGCAAGCAAAAAATTGAGAATGAATACATGTAAAGATCAAGGAATTTTGAGAAATAGAACCCCCTAGTACCCAGATCAAAGAACAGAAAAGGAAGCTGAGGCAGGAGGATTGGTTGAGCTCAGGAGTTTGAGACCAGCTTTAGAAAGAGTGAGACCCCATTTTACTAAAAGTAGAAACAGTAGCCAGGCCTGGTGGGCACCTGTAGTCCCAGCTATTTGGGAGGCTGAGGCAGGAGAATCACCTGAACCAAGGAGCTTGACGTTGCAGAGAAATAGACTGATACCGTGGCACTATAGCCAGGGGATGGCATAAAACTGTCTTAAAACAAAAACAAAAAAGCAACATTACTACTTTTTGTCTGGCCTTTTTTACTCAACATTATGCTTATAAAATGTCTCCAAATTATCAAAGGTAGTTGCATATGATTAATTGCATTGATGTATAGTTTTCCAATGGGTACTTATATAAAGTTTGTCAAAAAGTAGACAGACAGTATTTATTAATTTTATTTAATATTTTTTATAGCTACATTTTAAAATAAAGTTTTAACATTTGGCAATGTAGCTACCTACCACTTTCTTTTCCATCTGGAAAGGGAGCTTTAAATTCAGACTGACCTGACTTTGCTATTAATTTTGGTCAGTTTTGTGTGTGTGTTTGTGATCAAGTTAATTAAAGTCACATACATATTGACACACACACATATATGCACATACACACACTTTAGGTCACATATGACTATATACATAAATATATATAAATATTTGTATTTATATATAGTCAATATGTATCTAATCTACAAGGGGAAAATGAGAAAAATCATATAATTATTTTCATAGATACCAAAATGCCTTGGGGGAAATTAATACTTGTTCTCAAAAAAGCAGAAAACATTTAATAAAATGAAATTCTGTGGCTACTCCCTTAGAACATGTTTCAGTCTCCAATTTGATATTTTACTTAATAGGGAAATGTAAGAAAACCAATGTTAAAACCCCAGATCTGGCTGTCCTAGAGAGCTGGAGCTTTCCGACTCGGAAGCCTGTGATCAGCTTACACCCCCCACTGGGTCTATATCTCGTCAATGTCAGTTTCTCCCTACCTGGTAATCTTGAAAATGAAGCACAGTCCTTGATTCTACGCATAAATAGTGTCCTCCTGGCCTCTCATTTGTCTGAATCTGGTAAAGGTAAACTCCTAACAATTCTTTGAGTTAACAAATATTGAAAGGAAGATTCCATCATGAGTCAAATCCTCACGTGTCCTTGAGGCTGAAATGAAGACGAGCCACCTGTTAAACTTTTCTGTGGAGAGAGCTGCTCCTGCTCAACTGGTCTGGACTTCTTAGAAGGTTCTGGAGAAAAAAAAAGTGCTGAGAGCTGTTTAGAATTTCAGAAGACTACAAAATACCTGAAATATAATCCAGTATATATGGACTCTATGTATATTCTCATCAAAGAAAGTAATTATAAAACCTTTGTGGAGGCAATTAGGGAAATATGGATATTGAACATTTTAATATTAGATGTATTGGATGCATTAGTATTAGGTAAACATTTTGGAGCTATGCTTAATGTTCATTTATGTGGAAGACATGAGAATATATATTACACTATTTCAAGTCTTCCGTGAGTTCTTGGACATTCTCATAATGAAAACCTGGGGGAAATAATATTAAAGGACAATAACAGCAGCTTCATGATTAATACAAAATTGAATGAAATATGGTAGTGGATGAGATGTATATTAGATAGTTAATTTCAGGTTTTCTTCTTCAAATCATATCCAATTAGGATTTTTTTTTATTGTGACAATTATACAAAAAGGATTCTTTTACATTAATTATGTGCTATTGAGTAAAGTCAAGCAAGGCAAACTGATCATGGGTATCTTTGATTAACATGAGTTTGGCTTTGTTTCTCTCTCTTTCTCATTGTGCTTCAAACTGTATAATTTAAAAAGTTTCAACCATACAGGCAAGAAAAGAATGAAACGGTTTCCCATGACTAAAATGCAATATTAAATTCATATCTGTCTCATACTAAAAAAAGAAATAAATATTACAGATGTAGCCAAAGTCTTATTTCCTCCTGTGTTGCAAACCCCTCTCCCCCTTCCCTCCCAGAAGTAGTCGTCATCCAGAGGGCAATGTTTACAACCCTCATTCATGTTTTCATGCTTAATTAACCACATAATTTGTGTTTTACACATTTAGACACATGGTATCAAACTCCCATGTGCTTTTATAGTTGACTTTAGAAAAAAAATCAAATCGCCATTATGATTTTGAGACTTATTCAAGGAGAGCTCATTTATTTTATTATAAGACACTGCATTCAGTGACACGCTTTACTCACCTACTAGGGACAGCTCATTTATTTCTATTTCTTCTGGATACTCCCAGGCTGTATTCGACAGCACATTCATATCTCTCTGTAGCCACACGCAGAATTTTCTTTGGAGAATACATTTAGCAAAGGAACTGCTGGGCCCCTGACAAGGCACATCTCCAGACAGACGAATTGCTCTCAAAAATTATTATGCTAATTATCACACCACCGGTATCAATTCTGTGTCTTGACTACTTGTGATTCTTCTCCTTAAAATCTTGTTATTCTATTTGTTTATGTCAGTTTGAGGCTTGGAATGAAGCTGAACTGTAAGACGATTTGCGTTTACTTCTACTTACTGTGTGGAGCTCCCACAGACCTGTGACCGCCTTAAATGAAATTCCCTGTGTGAAGCTTTTCAGACCGTAAACATAGTGTGAATGCAGATCAGAAACTACTCTGAGTGACGCCTGTGGTTCTAAGTCCTCGGAGAGATTTTTGGTTTTTTACATTTACACAACAGAAAGTTTCAGATCTGCCTAAATGTGCCGTGGAACAGGTTGATTTCTTTTTCACTTTGACACCAAGGATAGAGCCCTTGGACGCCAGTTTTCTGTGGAGGTTTTGTGTTAGAGTCCCCACTTAGATAGACCCAAGGCCTCGCCTCTGTCCTTCTTGGCCCACGCAGTCCTAAAACTGAAATCTCCAGGTCTCTACGATTTGGTCAGACTCCCCAGGATGAGAGCTTGCTTTGGTGTACATATATCAAAAACTCTAGAATTCCATCATTTTGGGTCTCTGCACATTGCTTTTTGGTCAGTTCAGCAAAGTGTTCAGAAAGGCTTTTAACACACACACACATCAATGGATGTATCTGTAGATAAGTGTGTGTGTGTGTATATACAAATGTATTTTATTTTATTTTATTTTGAGACAAAGTCTCACAGTGTTCATGGGCGTCATAGCTCGCAGCAACCTCAGACTCTTGGGCTCAAGAGATCCTCTTGCCTCAATCTCCCGAGTAGCTGAAATTACCAGCACTCGCCACAATGCTTGACTAGTTTTTCTATTTTTAGTAGAGATGGAGTCTCATTCTTGTTCATGCTGGTTTCCAACTCCTGAGGTCAAGTAATCCACCTGCCTCAGCCTCCCTGAGTGCTAGGGTATAGGTGCGGGACACTGTGCCCAGCCTCTATTCTCAGGAATTTAATTCAAAATAGTCTATGATTTTCCAAAACTAAAAATCAGTTAGGTTCTCTTTTTTTTTTTTTGCAGTCTTTATCTGGGGCCAGGATTGAACTCGCTACCCGCGGCACATGGGACCAGTGCCCTACTCCTTGAGCCACAGGTGCTACCTGAAATCAATTAGGTCTTTAATCCACCTGTAGTCATGTGAGAATATATAAAGTAAACATAAACCTTTTCCCAAAGCAACAGCTAATTGTATTAGCACAATTTGTGAATTAATCCATTCTTTTCCAATGTGTAATAATGCTCCCCTTGTCACATGTCAAATTCCTGATATAGAGAGATGTGTTTCTAACTTTTTCATACATTTGATTTTTTTAATCTACCCATTACTTGTTTTATTTCCATATGGTTTTTAATTGTAAAGATAATAAAATGTAAATTCTCCCTTTTATATTCAAATTCTATTTATCAAATTTTTGGTCTGTTTTTGGCTTCTTCTGTATCAATTATGGAATAAACTTGACAATTTCAAGAAAGAAAATTGTTGAAATTTTTATTGATTTTGGATTTAATTTACAGATTAATTTGGAAAACTTGCCAAATTTATGATATTGAATCCTTCCATCTCTCTTTATTAATCTTTAAAATATTTTTAAATAAAATTCATTAACGCATATGGTTTAAACTGTGGTTGTACCTAATAACATAACAAGCAGAAGAACATGAAGGAAACACAGACACAGCCACAGAGTTGACTATTTCTAACAAATATTTTTCAGTAATTAACAGCAATAAAATATACATTTATGTAAAATTGAATCATGTTATTGCTCATGTTTCTTTAATTGACACTTTAGAGCATCAGGTCAGACCACTCAGGAGTTCCAACTCTATTAATAAGTTTAAAAAAATGAAATTATACTGGTTAAGTTATCTCAGCAAAATGAAATTCAACAGAAAGTCAATAACAGCAGCAAAAATCCCAGAAAATTCCCAATGTTTAGAAATTGACATGTTCGAAATGACCTATCATCAATGTAAAGTTTGAACATATTTTTATCCAAATGAAAATAAAAATATGATACATCAAACTAGGTGAGATGCAGCCAAAACAAGATTTGAGGGATCTTCCAGTTTCAGAAAACTACACCACAAGAGAAAATTAAATCCTGAAAGAGTAGGAAGAAAAAAGATAAAACACTCAACAAAATATGAAAAAGATGCTTAATAGAAAAAAAATCAATAAAATCCGAAGTTGATACTTTGAATGGTTAATGAAAGTAATAAACCCCTAGCAATACTTCTAAAGATAAAAAAGAGGAATAAACATTCTAATATAAGGAATAAAAAAAGACACTATTACTAATCCTTTGTCCATTCATAGGGTAATAAGAGGATATTATGAATAACTTCAGACAACTTTATGCTGGTAAAGGGCTTGGAGGATGAGGCCTGTGGGCTGGGTCCCAGATCTCACAGGATGAAACGTGGTCTGGGTGTGATTCACAGAAACCATCTGCCACAGACACCCTGAGAAAAAACAAACAAGCAAGCAGGAAGAGACTCATCTTTCCTTCCCCAGCTTTGAAGCCTCCTTCTAGCAACTCAGTTGGTACAGGGAGCAAGCAAAGCTGAAATGGGGTTTGCAAAGTCCCAGCCCAGCATCCCAAAGCAGCATCTGGACAGGACAGAGCTGAAAGGCAGTAACTTAATAACTGACATGTTCAGTCTTTGCAATAAATGCTGTCAAAGCCACTCTATTTCCATGTCGTTAAAAAATAAACTAACTACTAGTACAAACCACAGATAAAAATTAATTCAAGATGGTCCATAGACCTAACTGTGAAAGAAATTAAACTTTCTGGAGGCAAAAGGATATCTTTATGACTTTGAGATAGGTAAATATTTCTTATATTGTCACAAAAGCCATTAGCCTTGAAAGAAGTGACTAAGAAAATGCACTTCCACAAAAATTACAAACTTTGCTTAGGAAAAGCCACCATTAAAAACAGGTGAAAGGGGTGGTGCCGTGGCTGAGTGGGTAGGGCGCCAGCCCCATATACCAAGGGTGGTGAGTTTGAACTGGGCCCCTGCCAGCTAAAATAGCAGTGGCAACTGCAACAACAATAAATAAATAAATATAAATAAATGTGAAGAAATAAGCCACAGACTGGAAAAATATTTGAAATACATAAAAATGATGGGGTAAAAGCAATCTAGTTATAAAAAGAACAGAATGAAAGATATAAATAGAAATGAGCTTTAAAATAGTATTTGCCCTAAATCCTGCATTCAGTTGTTTATTAATTCTCTCAATTAATCAATAATTTTTTAATGTCTGTTTTAGAAAATGGAAACATAGTCATTTGGCATAAAACAATTCATATGTTTTAGTGAAACATCCAAAATATTCCTAGAGCACTTGAAAGCACAAATTTTGCGTACCTATTCCATTCTGACAAGGGTGGGAAGGCGAGAGAGCAGAAAAAAAATTCTTAGAATAGAGGACGAATGGTGGTGTTGAAAGTTCTTAGATGTTGCCCTGTAGCAATTGGTGAGCAAACAATCCTAGAAGAATCTCATGAGTAAAAATACACATTGTATCCATAGGGTGTTGCAAAATGAGGCTACCATATAGCGGAATGGCAATAATTGAATTAGAAAATACTATGCTTTCTCAACAAAATTACAAAGAAAGGAAAAACATATATACAATGGTTAATAATTACTATTTTTATTTATGAAGTTTTGACCATGATTTCTTTGTTTTTTTTTTCTCTTCCTTTTTCTCTCCTTCTTGATATGCTAGAAGTTGTACCCTATGTCTCTGTGACTCTGCTCAGCCTTTTCAATCATTTTCTCTCTCTGTTCTTTAGATTAAATAATTTCTATTAATCTTTCTTCAAATCTTTGATTCTTTTTCTGCTGTCTCGAATTTATTCAAGGCCCACTAGTAATGTTAAACATTTAAATTCTTATTCTCTTGAATTACAGAATTTTATTCTATTTTTTCAAAATAATTGTTTCTTTAGAATCCTTGCTTTTTAAAAAGATTCATGTTGCCATGCTTTTCTTTAATTCCTTCAGCATTGTTTGCTTTACATCTATGAACATATTTTTTAACGGCTGCTTTGAAGTATTTGTGAAAACCTAAGGACACTTAGAAAACAGATTCTATCAACTACTTCTTTTCCTGGATGTAGGTTCCACTTTGTCTTACAGGTTGTTGAAGACAAGTTGACATTTTAGATAATGCATCAATCATATCAGTGCTAGAGTCTGACTTTTCCCCCTGAAGACTGTTGTTAATGCTGCTGTTTTTTTCTTTGTGACACAGTCACTGAAAGAACTTGCTGAAGCCAAATTAGTAAAATGTTTCTCTTCTGTGTGCTATGGCTACTGATGTCTCTGCCCCAGGTCTTTTTCCCCTTATGGTGTGTTTTGTTTTCAAGTCTGGTCTTTGAGAGATTGCTTTTATGTTTGCATTTCTTAGTCATCAGCCAGCGATTGGACAGAGGAAGTCCTCAAACATGTTGAGAAGGAAAGCTTCCATTCTTTACTGATAAACCTATGCATCGATGTTAATAGTATCTTGATGTGCAAAATGGTTACCAGCATATGTACATGTGTAAAATACATCAAGCTCTGATCTCAAGGTTTGTACATGCTAGTGTGAATAAGTTGTACTTCCAAATATTGAAATGAGAGGGCGACGCCTGTGGCTCAGTGACTAGGGCGCTGACCCCCTATACCGAGGGTGGTGGGTTCAAACCCGGCCCCGGCCAAAGTGCAACAAAAACAACAACAAAATAGCTTGGTGCTGTGGCGGATGCCTGTAGTCCCAGCTACTTGGGAGTCTGAGGCAAGAGAATTGCCTAAGGCCAAGAGCTGGAGGTTGCTGTGAGCAAAATAAATGAATAAATAAATAAATATCTTTAAAAATATATTGAAATGAGAAAGACAATATATTGTATTGTTTAAGCCAGGAGTTAGCAAACTACAGCCTAAGAGCTGAATCTGGTCCACTGCCTGTGTTTATAAAATTGTTACTGCTGAGCACTCGCCCATTAGCTTATAGCGTTGAGTAGTCACAGCAAAGGCCTTTACAGTAAGTAGTCTGCAAAGGTACAAATAACAGCTCTGGCAACTTATAGAAGTTTGCTGACTCCTACTTGAAATCACTGAGATTTAGAGAAATATAACCTAGCATATCCCAGATGATTCAGATACTGGATGGAGGAATGGAGTGGCATTATAGTGAAAAAATAAAATACAGTGCAATAAAACGAAAGCACTGGCTTGGGGGTCAGTGGCTAGTGACTAGGACGCTTTGATTGGAGAGTTTACATGTGGTGATCTATTTGTTTAAGTGATCAAATATCTGTTTTCCATGGTAATGTGTATATATTTTTTGCTTTTTCAATTTTGTCCCTAGATATTTTATACTTATATTTTCCCACTACCATGAAGCCTGAAATTTATCTTCCAGTTCACTAATTCTCTATGGTTATTTCTAATATGCTGCCTACCCATTCATTTTGTTTTTTATATCAATATTTTTCATTTCTAGAAATTCTGTTTGTTTCTTTAGCCAATCTTCTTTTCTTTGATGCCTGTATTCTTTAGAATTGCAGCCTCTTTTCTTAGATTAAATTCTTAGATTTCTTTATGCTGATAATTTAGACATTAAAAAGGACAGAATAATCATTTTTGTACATAGGCACATATGTTATCCTGCTGCCTGGCTCTCCTGTGCCACTGGCATTTTTGGGGGCATGCATTTTTAAATATTGTATGTCTTAAGCCTAACCATTTAAAATACATTTTTATTCTCTATCATATCATTCTCTCAATTTCTCGGGCCACTATTCATCTATTGATCCTTTTTTACCTCTTTATTATTTTATATGTTTTCCCCACTATGAGCTGATTTTCAGAGCGTTTCAGTATTTTTTTTTTCCTGTGAGTATCTTGTGGTTTGGGTTGTGAGAGTTTTCCAGGGATAGTGTTAACCTGAGACAATTGGTCATAGAAATATTTGAGCTTGGATGTTTTCAGATAATCTACAGAGTAGACATTTCAAATTTTAACATTTCTTTGTGGATTCAGGCCTAAATTACCAAAGGAGACCTTGCCTCCCAGATCCACAATGGAGACTCCAAAGCCCCTCGCCTCCCCGCTGTGTGTGGGATTGTAGCAGGACTATTTTTCTATCCGGCCTTCCTGTTGAGACTCAGTGCATTGAGAACTGTGGCTTCATGTTCCAGCCTCTGTTCCAGCCTCCCACTCGGTAGCTGCGTTGCTCCATCTTCTGTCCTATGCCCGGGACACCCAAGGCCAGTCGCACTTTCAGAGCGTTACCAGAATAAGCACAAACACTTAGTCTCTGGTTTCTGGACAGAGTTCAACTCCAAAGAGGCTTCCATTATGAATCTTTCATGGGCTCTTCCTTCATTTCTTGCTCAATTTTTGGATAATACCTAAAGTGTACAATGTGGACACATATGAGTGTTTACCTCATTCTGATGTACAATGTAAAAAATTACTCGTTTCTATGTGTATGTCGCTCACTAATGAGATTTTCAGGTCTGTGGAGTCAGGGATCGTATCTTATTCATCCCAGTATTTAAAACATCTGGTATAATATTTAACAAATTGTTATTTAATAAATTTAATAAATACTTTGAAATGCATGAATGCAAGACAGATAACAGAAAGACCATCCCACTAGGGAATAAGAAAAATAAAACCCTTTGTTATTATAGTGAATTGTTCCTTTAATTCCCTCCTTTGACAACCAAACATCAAAGCATTACTCAGCCACTTTGGGACGGCAACACTTGTGTCTTTCTCTTCCACAATTTATTTTCCTGGTTTACGTTAATTGTATCATTCCTAACCCTGTCTCCACCCTCTGCTCTCTCCATGTCCTTGCACAAAAAATAAAATGAAAAAACATCCTGGAATACTGAAATACATAAAATATATACTTCTCTAAAATACAAAGGCATATAATACATGGAATAATAATATATAAAGTTCTATATTTAGATGATAGCTAAAAATGATAATTTTAAAAGAAAGTCTTTTGTGCATAGTATTTTCTTCTTGTGAAATTGCATAAACCATTTATTTGGTACCTCGAGCAATTACCTCTCAAGCTTCGTCATCTTATGACTGTTTAGAATTATTTATGAAGCCAAGTCACAGGTGAAGTACAAGCTCCCACAAACTGCGCTAGCACGGTTCATTTACTGCCATCGTCTAGGAATTTGACTCTTTGAAAGGGGATAAAAGACTCAGGAAATAAGAATAAATTCACTTACTTCTTTAGCAGTCTTATCAGTGAGTGGCGCCAGATAAAAAAGAGTAATATATTTAAGAATTGAAACATGATGCTGAGTCATATTGGAAAGTCAGGAGTGTGAGGATGGTCTTAGCCACGGCTGGGAGGTCAGCGGGCTCTTGCTACACAATCTCCCACCCCTGCCTTCTCCCTCCTCCCCACGGCCCCTCGCCCTGCCTTCTCTTCCTCCCCACCCCCCTCCCCCTGCCCTCTCCCTCCTCCCCACCCCCTCCTTCTGCCCTCTCCATCCCTACCCTGCCCTCTCCCTCCTCCCCATGCCTCCCTCGCACTGCCTTCTGCCTCCTCCCTGCAACCTCCTCCCTACGCCCCCTCACCCTGCCCTCTGTCTCCCTACCCTGCCTTCTCCCTCCTCCCCGCACCCCCCTCCACCTGCATTCTCCCTCCTCCCCCCCGCCCTCCTCCTCGCGCCCCCCCACCCTACCCTCTTCCTCCTCCCCACACCCTCCTCACCCTGCATTCTCCCCCAACCCACACCCACCTCACCCTGCAATCTACCCCCTCCAGAGCTGGCGGGCGGCGGGGAGGGGCAGAGGGGAGTCCAAGGTGGGGGGGGGGGGGGGGGGG
>CAUYON010007975.1:0-22728 GCA_963573935.1 Arctocebus calabarensis | reverse complement strand
ACACGCCTGCTGACCTTTATCCTAAGAACTTATTTTGCCTTCTACATCAAACTAAACTAAATGATCAAAGACTAACTTGCACAGTTACAACGCTGGTAAGTAGCTAGAGCTCAAAAGGACTTAGTTTTTTTTTTTTTTTTTGTAGAGACAAAGTTTCACTTTATCGCCCTGGGTAGAGTGCCGTGGCGTCACACTGCTCACAGCAACCTCCAGCTCTTGGGCTTAAGCGATTCTCTTGCCTCAGCCTCCCTAGTAGCTGGGCCTACAGGCGCCCGCCACAGCGCCCGGGCTTGAACCCGCCACCTTCGGTATATGGGGCCGGCGCCCTGCTCGCTGAGCCACAGGAGCCGCCCAGGACTTAGATTTAAGAAAGGATTCTGCTCATCAGGAGTAATCTAAGACAAGGAACATTAAACACCTATTATTTAGAATACAAGTATCAATAGTATATGCCCATCTTCTATGTTTTATTAATTGTTTTGAGAATAAACAAAACTCACCAATCCCTAGCTCTTAAAAGTAAAGAATAAATATATCATCAGCAATTAAACCCTCCGGGGGTGGGGAACCTATTGGGCAGGGGGTGGGGGGCATGTGGCCTTCTACATTCTTGAGTGTGTCTTTTTGTTGTTGCTGCAGTTTGGCCGAGGCCAGGTTCGAACCCACCACCCTCAGTATATGGGGCTGGCACTCTACCCACTGAGCCACTTGCGTGTGCTTTTAGACTGAATTCAAATTTTACAGAACAAATCTTTTTTTTTTTTTTTTTGAGACAGAGCCTCAAGCTGTCACCCTGATAGAGTGCTGTGGCATCACAGCTCACAGCAACCTCCAATTCCTGGGCTCAAGCGAGTCTCCTGTCTCCGCCTCCCAAGTAGCTGGGATTACAGGCACCCGCCACAATGCCTGGCCATTTATTTTGGTTGCAGCTGTCGTTGTTTGGGGGGCTGGGGTGGATTCAAACCCGCCAGCTCAGGTGTACGTGGCTGGCACCGTAGCCCATTGAGCCACAGGCGCCGAGCCTACAGTACAAATCTTTTTATTAAATATTTATTTGGGGGGGCGGTGTCTGTGGCTCAGTGAGGAGGGTGCCGGCCCCATATGCCAGAGGTGGTGGGTTCAAACCCAGCCCTGGCCAAATCTGCAAAAAAAAAATAAGATTTATTTGGGTTTGAATCCACCCCAGCCCGCCAAACAACAATGACGGCTGCAACCAAAAAAAAATGGCTGGGTGTTGTGGCGGGGGCCTGTGGTCCCAGCTACTTGGGAGGCAGAGGCAGGAGACTCCCTTGAGCCCAGGAGTTGGAGGTTACTGTGAGCTGTGATGCCACAGCACTCTACCCAGAGTGATGGCTTGAGGCTCTGTCTCAAAAAAACCAAAAACCAAAACAAAACAAAAGGGTGTAGCAGAGAAAAATGAAGCTTCTTAGCCTCCATTGGTGCTTAAAAAAGAACAATCTTGAAATCAAAAGGCTGCCAGTTCCCCACCTCTGCTGGCTATCTTCTAAAATGAGAATATAATTAAATGGCTCATTGAAGTTTAATTCTTACATATACAATGAGTGCCATGGTAGTTCCATTTCTATCACTCTAACCTGGAAAAGGTAATTTAAACAAATGTTTCTCAACCTTCTTTCATTATTGCTTCTCTAAATAACATTTCAAGCTATTTTTCCTCTACTCCTCTTAGGAAATTTTAATACCAGATATCCTTTTACATTTATGTATTCTATAAAGTGTATCTGTTGCTTTATACAGTCACAACTAAGATTATTTATACCCATCACATACACATACAAATTTTCACTTCCTTAGGGGCAATCCCTGCTCCCTGCCCCCTTTAAGAATGCACAACAAGGTGGCAGCACCTGTGGCTCAGTGAGTAGGACGCTGGCCCCATATATCGAGGGTGGCAGGTTTGAACCCGGCCCCAGCCAAACTGCAACAAATAGCTGGGCATAGTGGTGGGAGCCTGCAGTCCCAGTACTTGGGAGACTGAGGCAAGAGAAATCGCCTAAGCTGGAAGAGCTGGAGGTTGCTGTGAGCTGTGATGCCACAGCACACTGAGGGTGACAAAGTGAGAATGTCGCACAAAAAAAAAAAAAAAAAAAAAATGCACAACAAGGCTCGGCGCTAGTAGCTCAGGGGTTAGGGCATCAGCCACATACACTGGGGGCTGGCGGGTTGCTAAATAACAATGACAACTACAAAAAAAACAAAAAAAACAAAAAAAAGCTAGTGTTACAGTGGGTGCCGGTAGTCCCAGGTACCTGGGAGGTTAGGTAAGAGAATCGCTTGAGCCTAAGAGATTGAGGCTGCTCTGAGCTGTGATGCAACAGCACTCTACCAACAGGTGACATAACAACACTGTCTCAAAAAAAAAAAGCAGTTTCAATTATGGGAACTCTCTGCCACCAGTTAAATAAAGTTTATAGTAAAGGTACAGAATCAAGTTTTTTTTTTGTTTTTTTTTTTTGGGGGGGGGCAGTTTTTGGCCAGGGCGGGGTTTGACCTTGCCACGTGTGGCTTAGGGGGACTGGGCCATACTCCTTTGAGCTATTGGCGGTGCCCAGAATAAATTTTTTTTAATTTTTGGTAATTTTTTTCATATTTTTTATTAATTTTTATATTAATTTTATATTATTAATTTTTTTTTTTTTTTTTTTTTTTTGGGGGGGGGAAGTTTTTGGCCAGGGCTGGGTTTGAACTTGCCACCTGTGGCATATGGGGTCAGGGCCCTACTCCTTTGAGCTATAGGAGCTGCCCAGAATCAAGTTTTTTTTTTGCAGTTTTTGGCTGGGGCCAGGTTTGAAACCACCACCTCCGGTATATGGGGCCTGCGTCCTATTCCTTTGACCTGTAGGCGCTGCCCAGAATCAAGTTTTTTTTTTGCAGTTTTTGGCTGGGGCCAGGTTTGAAACCACCACCTCCGGTATATGGGGCCTGCGTCCTATTCCTTTGAGCTGTAGGCGCTGCCCAGAATCAAGTATGTCTTATTATTTTTTTTTTGAGACAGAGCCTCAAGCTGTTGCCCTGAGTAGAGTGCCATGGCATCACAGCTCATAGCAACCTCCAACTCTTGGGCTCAAGTGAGTCTCCTGCCTCTGCCTCCCAAGTAGCTGGGAGTACAGGCGCCCGCCATAACACCTGGCTATTTGTGGTTGCAGCCATCATTGTTTGGTGGACCCAGGTTGGATTTGAACACGCCAGCTCAGGTGTATGTAACTGGCGCCTTAGACACTTGAGCCACAGGTGCCTAGCCTAGAATCAAGTATGTTTTAAGTATTTCTTCTCACATCAACAATTCTAATACAAGTTATAATTTATATTACAAAGTCAGGCTTTCCTAAGGCTAAATTTTGTTTTTGAATGTGACAGGCTACTTTATCAAATTGGATACCTTTTTGGTGATGAAAGATACAAACCATGGATCATTACTTCACCTTTAAGAGTCCTACCTCCTTTTTCACTGTCGTAGTGTGATGCATCAAACTGAGCAACATCATTAGGGAGCTGCACACTCGCTATCACAAGGTGGTTTTGTTCATCTGATGTGTGTGTCCCCAGGACGAGTCGATGAATGCTGAAATCCTTCCCTTCTGGTCTGGTTACATCTGGAAGCCACAGTGCAGTGAGACTGGGCCACTCCAGAGCATGGGTCATCACCAAATCATAAAGAAAAGGGGTGTTCTTTTTCCATATTTTGTATTCTTCGTTGATTACACGTTCTTCCACAGCGTCGTCAAAGGCTGCTTCCTTGTCGGCCATGGCGGGCAAGCAAGAGGCGGGGGTGATCCCGGGGGTCGAGCGTTGCGGGAGGGGCTGCGAGCCTACGGGCCCCCACTGAATGTTTTTAATTGGCTTGTCAAAGATCAAGTAACGGTAAGTAGCTGGATTCATCTCTTGGTTCTCTATTCTGTTCCAAGCATCTATCTCTCTGTTTTTGTGCCAGTACCATGCTGTTTTGATTACTATAGATTTATAGTAGAGTAATGCCTTGGCTATTCAAGGATTTTTCTGATTCCATATAAAATGAAGTATTATTTTTTCAAGATCTTTAAAATATGACAACTGAGCTTTGATAGGAATTGAATGAAAATTATATATTGCTTTGTTTCATATAGACATTTTAACAATGTTGATTCTTCCCAGCCATAAGCATGGTATATTTTTTCATTTGTTAACATTTTCAGCTATTTCTTTTCTTAAAGTTTCATAGTTCTCTTTATAAAGATCTTTCACATCCTTTTTTAGGCATATTCCCAAATATTTCATCTTCTTTGGCACTACTGTGAAAGGAATAGAGTCTTTGACTGTTTTTTCGGCTTTGCTATTGTTGGTATATATAAAGGCTACAGATTTATGGGTGTTGATTTTGATACAGCCTGAGACATTGCTGTATTCCTTGATCACGTCTAAAAGTTTTGTAGTAGAATCCCTGGTGTTTTCCAAATATACAATCATATCATCTGTGAAGAGTGAAAGTTTGATCTCTTCTGACCCTATGTGGTTACCCTAGATCGCCTTTTCTTCCCTGATTGCAATGGCTAAAAGTTCCATTACAATGTTGAAGAGCAGGGGAGACAATGGGCAACCCTGCCTGGTTCCTGATCTAAGTGGAAATGGTTTCAATTTAACTCCATTCAATATGATATTGACTGTGGGGTTGCTGTATATGGTCTCTATCAGTTTAAAAAATGTCCTTTCTATACCAATTTTTTAAACTGTTCTGATCATGAAGGGATGCTAGATATTGTCAAAAGCTTTTTTGGCATTAATTGAGAGAACCATATGGTGTTTCTTTTTTAATTTGTTTATGTGCTGAATTACATTTATAGATTTACATATATTGAACCCGCCTTGAGACTCTGGGATAAAGCCCACTTGGTCTTGGTGTATAATTTGTTTGATGTGTTGTTGAATTCTGTTTGTTAGTATGTTGTTAAATATTTTTGCATCAATATTCATTCGTAATATTGGTCTATAGTTTTCTTTTCTTGTTGGGTCTCTCGCTGTTTTACAGATCAAGGTGATATTTGCTTCATAGAATGTGTTGGGTAATATTCCTTCTTTTTCTATTTTTGGAAGAGGTTTAGTAATATAGGTACTAGTTCTTCTTTAAAGGTTTGGTAGAATTCTAACATGAAGCTATCTGGTCCCAGGCTTTTCTTTTTGGGGAGATTTTGTATTGTTGATGCTATTTCAGAACTTGATATAGGCCTGTTCAACTTTTCTACTATGTTCTGGCTAAGTCTTGGTAGGTGGCATGCTTCAACCTACCAAACCTCAGGGTAAGACTGGAGGGGAATGCCGGAAGTTTAAACTTGCAGGTAGAGAATATATACAGTTTATGTACAGTTTTATACAGTTTTATGCCTGGCAGAAGAGTGCCATGGCACTCTAGCAGGGGAAGGAGGTCTGGTTTTTAGAGGGTCTCTCCCGTGGAGTAGAGTGGGAGTAAATCTGAACTCTGCTCGCTTCTTTGTATGGAGGTATGGAGTACACTGTGAGCCATTCTCATTGGGGAGGGGACTTGGCAATGTGTTCTGTATCCTTTTTTTGTTTCCTTGGGGTCGCAGCTCACCCCCAGCAGGGTTGATATGCATTCTTCGACCTTCTCGTTTGGCTCAGATTCAAACCATCGGCTTTCTTGCTAAATTTCTGTTCTTTAACTCTCCTCCTGGATGGGAGCCTCTGCAGAAAGCTGGCTATAGACCGCCATCTTGGCTCCTCCCCTGTTGATGGTCTTATTTATTAAAATGTTTGTCAAAAATTGCAAATTTTAAAGAAAGCTGAGGGCTCAGCACCTGTGGCTCAAGTGGCTAAGGTGCCAGCCATGTACACCTGAGCTGGCAGGTTCGAATCCAGCCTGGGCCCACCAAACAATGATGGCTGCAACCAAAAAAAAAAAAAAAAGAAAATGACTGGGCCTTTCGGTGGGCACCTGCAGTCCCAGCTACTTGGGAGGCAGAGGCAAGAGACTCACTTGAGCCCAGGAATTGGAGGTTGCTGTGAGCTGTGATGTCAGAGCACTCTATCCAGGGTGACAGCTTGAGGGTCTGTCTCAAAAAAAAGAAAAGAAAACTGGGAAAAATGCAATGTAAACTTTATTAACCTTTTACCTAGGGGTAGTAATGCTTCACATTGTAAATGGAAATTTCCACCACCTTTGAACAGTGAATTCAGCATGGTATTTTTAATAAGATCTTCGGGAATGTAGCTCTTTGCTTGTGAAAAGACAGTTACAAGACAGGATTAAGTGTCCTTAGGTAGATAGGCAATGTGAGCCCTGGAAGAATATTGGTGGGAAATACATTAATGTGAGCAGAAATAAACCTTTCTGGGGAGCTTCTGCTCTAGAAGACAGTATAGTCAGTGAAGAAGCTTAGTCATTGCAGGATCAGGGAAGAGAAGACATGTAAGAAAGTGCAGATGTCTTAGAAGGATATCAGGAGATGACTTGGCAGAGTGATTTTTGTTAGTTTGTGGAGCTGCTCTATGGCCTGACTCTTTTCTTTCATGCAGGAGGCTATGACCCGTCTGATATCATGGCCCGTGTATCTCTAGGCTCACTATTGGTTGGTCCTGCCTCTGCCTCTGCCCTGTCCTTCTTATCACTGCAAATCTGAATATTTGTACACAGTTGAAATCTGATTAAAATAAACTAGAGCAGCCTCAAAGGAAAAATACAATCACAAAAAAAGCTGTCACATAGAGGATTATATGAAAGGGACAGGATGAAGAACATATCCCTGCTACCCTCTGATGGGCAGGACTGTTTTGACAATGGTACAGCTGTGTTTGAGCCTGATTCACTGATATACAGAGCACTTTACTTATGTGGCAACTTCTGTGTCCTTTTTTACCTGAAATTGCTGCAAAGCACCCAACCATAACACTAATAGCTGTGAAATATGGTGACAATATCACACTGATTCCCACCTCATACCACGGGCAACTTGACCCTAAGCAGGGGGACAAAGGTTTCTGCCCACAGGATGGTAAAAAATCTGAAGGTCTGATTAAGCCATAAACATCGAACATTTCTGTCACAGGAAATGAAGATGATCTCTTGCAGCTCCCTATTCTACCTGAGGTGCCAGGGCTGGTATTACACAATATGAGATTAGGCTCTTGTCAGGCAAACTAATGAATTTTAAATTGATGTCTGTCTTCTGCAATGCTGCTGACATTTTTGACAGCTATGATCTATAGGGCTTTCATTGGGTCTATTCATGAGAGTAGTTGTTTATTTTGGTTGAAGGGCAAGCTTCTAATTTTCCTGGTGGAAACTGCTGAGGGCCACAGGAGTGGCCACCTCAAAGGGGCTCCATGGCTGTCTAGGGTAGGCCTCTTATAAATCTGTAATCAGAGAACTAATGAGGCCAAGTTGGTTTGGAAATTGTTTTGGTGACATTTGACCAATAGAATTCTCCTGGATAATATATAAGTCTGATGCTCAGCTGTAGATCCCTAAGGCAAAAATTCAATTTTGTGTGCCATTTTATTTGCTTTTTTCTTTTTTTGAAATGGCTTAACTGGTATTTGCAGAACTGGGGAGGAATTTTAGTTACCCAAAATGGTGATAGAAAAACACTGTAATTCACAGATTAAAGGAGGTGGATCTCTTTTTCTCCTTAAGATTTCTATAGCTCATTGGAGAATATTTTTCTAAAAGGAATAATTTGAAAGCTTACAGGCATATTGGATACTGTGGTAGATGTCCCAGACTTTCCTTTGTGGCCAAGACCCTCACTCCTTCAGCTACCTCACAGATTTTTTTTTTCTGGAAATTGCCCTCTGCTGAAAGGAATTGCTTTGCTTAAAGTTATGCCCACTCTGTGGGTCATTCTGCACTCGGTAACTGGTTAAGACTGGGCAGAAAGACATCTTTTTCATTTCAGAACATCATTAATAGGGCATTTCAGCACCATACCTCCCCCATGAGGTCAGCTGGAGCCTTTACTACAAGTACATTATGGTTCATTTGTTGTCTCTGCCCAGTCTTGTTTCTCCTGCTCCCTTATAAGTGTTGTTTACCAGAGCACTCTTCAACCAATTTCCTGAGTACAAATCTTAGCATAGATTTTGTTTTCCAGGGCACCCAGTCTATGACCAGGAGGTGAAATTGGGAGAAGTGGGCATAATGGAAGAAGAGTGAACAAAGGTTTACTAGATATTTCAGGGATGAGAAAGAAAAGACACTGAGGATATATTCATGGGATTCCAAACTTGGGGATCTTGGAAGATACTATTGCCTTATTCAGAAAGGAACTCTACTTTCATTGCCTTTTGAGGCTCACAACTCAAGCAAATTTCATAAGAAACCAGCTATGCATCGTCTTTTACAATGGGGAAATATCCTGGAGAACCTGGAATTTCTACTACTAATAAAAAATAGATAGGAAAATAAGGTTGTTGTTGAGACTAAGGCAATAAACAGAAAAAGCATAACTAATCTTATACCTGAAATCTTGCAGTAATGTTTTTAAGCAGTGGAGAAACATTGGAAAAATAGGATACATTGTCATAGTGGGATCACTGTGAAAATAGACAACATCTATTAGAACATACACAAGTCAAGAAAAAATATGACTTGCTCTGAAGACACCAGAAATGGCAATTAGGTCAACAGGATTGGATGCGTGCTTCCTGTATGTTTTCTGGCAACGATCATTTGATAGTACAGGAGCTCCAAAGGGACATTCTTCATATCTTTTGTATATAGTAAGGCTATGTTAACGATGTGGAAATTTGTGTTAGGGTCCTTCTTCCCCAGTAATTCCTAGAAATTCTACTTTTTCTTTCTTTTGCTTTTTTCTGTATCTAGGATAGGGAGTTATGATTTCCTTTATAATGAAGTGTTGGACTTTTATTGGGAAAGGGATAGGGAGTACACATCCTTCCCCAGGATGGGTCCCACCTAGAAACTAACGAGGGCAGTTTGTTGGGGGCAGGTATGTTCAGGAGTTCTGAAAAAATACCTTGTCTCCAAAGTTCCCGAGTTAGAACAATAGGGCTCAGACTCTCTTCTTCTGTGTGTTTTATGGGGACTCATGGTGAGATGAACCTGGTCTTGTTGCTAAGTGGTCCTTTGGAGCACTCTGGCTGTTAACATTTTCATTAAGGTAGTCAGGCGAAGTGAAGTTTTCATGAGCAATTTGGTAAAGGCTTCTAAATTGTATTATGCCTATGAATCACCTGGGAGCTTTGTTAAAATGTAGTCTTTTATTTGATCAGCCTGAGCCTGAGAGTCTGTATTTCTAAATTATCCTGAACTACAAGCCATACTTTTCCAGGACACAAGCAAAATAAATAAGTAAGTAAGTAATAAAAGGCTGTTTGTTCTCTTTGGTGGATGTCTTAGAAATCATTTGTCTCTATCACTCTGTAACATTTGAATAGATTGGTTGATCTGATTATATAGCTATTGTTTCTTCCAGGTTAAAATATCAGGAAGCAGAGACAAGACTACTGAGGGGAAAAAGAAGTCCCTGAATATAAGATAAATTGCATAATGAGGAAAGAATTCATAGTTAGGAGTCATAGACCCTGGTTCTAGTCTCACATCTGCCACTGACTAGCTTTGCTAAGCCATGCCAAGCACATAATCTGAGCTTCAGGAGCCCCAGAAGCCCAGCCCATCTCCCATAAGCATGGGTCCTGCAGCTGTGGGACAGAGCTAAACAGTCTACAGTTTTCCCAAGGGAGTTGTAGAAGGCACAAGCAGACTATTCTAAGGATGATTTGGGGGCAGGGAGGGTTGGTAATTTTCACTTCCATTCTGAGTCTTCCTCAATCCCTGGAGCTTCTCTCAAAGGTGCCCTGTGCAGGCCAGTCTACACATTGCTAGAGATGTAACCAGCCAAAGTGTTCAGGTTTTTACATCACCCTTCAGGGAGGAAAGAGGAAGACAAATGTGGTGTATTTTCTCCAGCTCAGTGTCTCTTTGCATAACATGCAGGAGAAAGAATGCAAAAGGAAAAAATATTAAGTGGGGCAGAGTACACTAAAGTAGGTCAAGGAAGAAAATGAAATAGGGTATTTTTTCTATTCTCTTCAGAAAATGCTGTTAAAATTAGACCTGCCACAGATCACAAGATCAGAATTGTAAGCAATTTTTTTCTAAGTAAAAAAAACCTCAGCTACCAAAGACTTTGATTATTTGATAAGGATTCGACTAAAGGGGTGGGCTATGACTTGTGCAAAATGCAAAATGTGTGTCGTATTGGTTTTGAGGGGAGAGGGTTCCTGTGTCTTTGGCCAGGCTAGTTTCTTGGTAAAATATCCATGTACACAAACTATCCAGAACCTGCTCTTTCTCTTTTTATTTCTTTCCTCACCCTCTTTAATAGGTGCTCACACTCTTTAATAAGTGCCTATTTCTTTTTATTTCAATTAATTCTCAGTAAGATGTACCTAAGATGTTAATGACATGACATGTTACCTTTTCTAGTGAGTGCTTTTATTTGTCTTACTTTGTAAAATTAAAAAGTCATTTAGTGTTGCTGTGATACTTGTCAGTACTCTGAGGTGAGTGATTTATCCCAATGTACTAAGGATAGATTCTTAGGTTTTGGGTTTGATGAGCATGTTCATCCTACTGGTCTGAGAATCCTTCCTTTGTAGCACTATGAAATCATCTCCTGGGCCCTTCAACGTGAACAGCTTTGTCTTCTCCACAGAAAGAAAGGGTCCTTGATGGATCATATAAAGGGGGATTATATGAAACTTCTGGACTTCATATTTAAAAGGCAGTCATATTGTTATTAGGTCTAAACCTGCCCATTGATTTTCTTCTTATCAATATGCATGGTTCCTGCCCCACACCCCTGCCAGAAAGCCTGACAGCTGGACAGATGGGAAAGAGTCTCATCAGACTCAGAATCTTCGTTTCAAATGAAAAGAGGTAATAATAAAAGTTCAGCATAATGCAGCACACCAATGACCATATTTCCTATAAATGAGACCGTCAGAAAGTACCTGTAATACATTCACATCAGGGCTCCCTGTTTAATCTGTCTTTATTTTTAGCCTTTGTCCCAGTTCTCTGGAAATGAACAAATGTGTCATCATCACACTTTACTCATTACTGAATTTGGAGACTTATAGCTTGAGTAGAGCCAGCTGAAATTTCAGTTTTCCTAATAAGATTTTGGGAGGGACAACAGGGACTTGTAGATCAGTCCTGGCTGAGGAACCCTCTTGAGGTTAGAGATGGAGAAGACCCAGTTCAGGGTGCTGGGCTCCAGATTTTTAGATGAGTAGACAGAAATTAAATCAGCTGGAACAACAAAAGACACTTACTATGGAATCAGATATGCTTTGATGGACCCTGTATTACTCTGAATTACATCCCAATAGCAGGAGAGCTCAGCTGGAAGCATATTAAGAAAAAAGCAGTTTTCTTTGGAGGAATTTCTGCTTATAACATGTGGTCATGAGTGGCAGAAGGATGGTTCCCACAGGAAGATGCCTCTCTCTCTCATTGTGTAACATTATCCACTGGGGGGCAACATTGAGTGGCAATAGTTCTGTTATCATTGAAAGTCCCATATGGGAGTATTAAGTCCCTTTTACACTTTGGCTTTTAAAAAATATTTTCTTTCCAAAGACATTTCTTTGTAAATAAAGAGATACGAGTCATGTTATTTTAGAGTTAGGAGAGAACATTTACTTCTGCTATAATTAAGACATAATTATTCTTTCCTCTGAGGGAGAACTCAGGGAGCTAAGTCCCAGATAAATAAGAGAGTGTGGGCCAGAGTTTCTATTGGTTCACAATATATTTATCTCTCTCTTTCTCCCAGATAAGAAAAATGATGGCAATTATTTTTTAAAATGATCCCCTTTTTAAATCATTTAAAATTGTTATTTCTCACCCTCCTCAAACACTAATTGCTTCTATGTCCTTGATGTTAACTTGTAGAGCGAAGGGAGACTGAATGAGCTGCTGAGAAAACCTACTCACTCCCTGGGCAGCATTTCTAAGGCATAGTTTGTATGAGGTGACCGTGAACTTGGTGTGTGGTAAGTGCAAGAGGACTTGGCCAGGAGATGAAGACCTGGGTTCTGCCTTTTACCTGTGTGTAAATTTTGTGGCAAGTCATTTCATTGCTAGATGTTTTGTTATTCTTTCAACAAGTATTTGCAATTCTTAATTTGTCTATTACCTCACTGTATTTATGTTAAATGAGATAATATATGTGCTGGGTAAAAATCGCTATAAACCATATAGACTAGGGTCATGGAAAATTGAAATTAAAAGCACTCTTCAGAGAAAATGGTGGCTCCGAATGTTTTCACGTTTTCCGACGTCCTCAAGTCAGAGGCAGAGCAAACCAACTCTAGAATTTCTTCCTTGAAGAGATTAACAATTAACATTTGTTAAAATATAAAAAGAGAGAAAGGGTTATCTTCAGTTGAAAAGAACTGTTAAAGTCTGTATGTCATATAAACCTCTGGCAGCTGTTTTTCAAGTGTAAGGATAAAAGGTGCTGCATCACCTGTGGGTCAAAAATGGAGTAAACTGCCAACGGAGTAAACTTCATCAAAGCAGAAGGTTGTAGATTACAGTTGTTAAGCAAATGACTTATAGGTCAGTCAATCCATAGCTTACTTGTTATCTAGGAAGGATATCAAGATACCTACCTAGTATCTTAGGAATTAAATGAGATAGTCCAAGAAAAGTACCTGGGCATATTGTCTGGCACATAAAATATGTCAAATAAATGGTTTATATGGGTAGCTCTAGATTTCAGAGGGAGTATATTTATGACTTCCTAGTTTAAGAGGCATTGATAAACTTGCTACTCCAAGAATTACCCTTATTATTTTCTATCTTTTTTTCTGAATTGAAAAGGTTTTTATTGTCTCACAACTGAGCTAAAACTGTATGAAGGAGCATGAAAATAATCTGAATAGAAGAAATGCAAATCAAATACTGTGTAGGAATAGACAACTTTAACCACTAACTGATCTGTAAGTCCAAGTATAAGTTGGACTTACAGATCAGTTGTATAAGTTATATAGTTATATAAGTTGATTTATCAGTTATATAAGTTATCATGGGCTCACTTTCTTTCTTTCTTATTTATTTATTATTGTTGGGGATTCATTGAGGGTACAAGAAACCCTGTTACACTGATTGCATTTGTTGGGTAAAGTCCCTCTTACAATCGTGTTTTGCCCCCAAAAGGTGTGGCACACACCAAGACCCCCACCCTCACTCCTTCCTTTCCCCATCCTTCTCTCATTCTTTCTCTCTCTGCTCTCCCCTTCCCTCCCCTATTATTTTCTTATATAAACTTTTCACATTCCAGGAGAACAATCTATCATTTCACTTCCTGATGTCAAGCATTGTGTTTTTTTGCTTACACTGTGAACCCAGCTCCTCAAAATACACTTAACACATAATCACATATAGTAAATGTATGCCTAATAAGTTCATGGAAGCCGCAGCTCATTTGGTCCAGTCGTAGAGAGGTCTCAGGGTTAAAGAAGTGTTTAATCCTCAAATAATGACAAGATAACTCAATGAATTTCCTTGCATTTCTCACACAAGTGGAAAGAATATTGCTATGGCCTATGTTTGTATGCTCTCAAATCCACATCTTGAAGCCTAATGTGATGCTATTGGGAGGTGGGGCCTTTGGGGGGGTGATTAGTCATGGCAGTAGAGCCCCATGATGGAATTAGTGTTCATATAAAAAGAGGCAGAGGGCTGGTCCTCCCTGCCTGCTCTCTGCCATGTGAGAGTCATCTGCAAACCAGGGGAGCAGGCCCTCATTGGATATGGGATCTGTCAGCACATTGATCTTGGAATTCTAAAGTCTCCAGAGTTGTGGGAAATAAATGCTTTTTTTTTTTAATAATTTTATTGAATCATAATTATGTACATTGGTGCAATCACAGGGCACGACTCATATACATTCAGAAATATTTTGATCATACTGTTACAGATATCCTTCATGGCATTTCCTTGATTGCTATATAAAGACATTAATACTCTACCTTTAATAAGTTTCGCCAGTACCCTGCTAAGATGCACCATAGGTGTGTTCCCACCAATTGCCCGGGGAGGGGAGGGGTGGGGGGTGGAGGAAATAAATGCTTTTTAAGAAACTCAGTCCTCTCTATTCTGGAATGCCAGTCTGACCTGGTTAATAAAGATACAGGGTTTACAGTACTTCTTAAAATGTTAATACAGATACAGGGTTTACAGTACTTCTTAAAATTTTCCCCTCAATTAGATTACCTCACAAAAGACAGCATTTCTTATTCTCCAGTTTTTCAAATCAAGCTTCCTTCATTCCTAATCTAATGTATCTTTTCTATTTATTGTTTTTCTTTGTTATTCTATACCATAACCCCCCAGAAAAACTTGTCCGATAAGGCAGAACCCTCATTAGAGGAAAGAAGTGAAACATTTCCAAGTGCTAAAGTCAGAAACATCTATATAATAAGGTGTTGGTGCTATTAATTGAATTGTTCTTGGAATGAAACAATCTTTAATAAACTCTTCTCATCTTATACCCAGTTGCAACTGCCATCTATGAAGATCACTTGAAAATCAATTATTCTCTTGATTAAGAGATCTTAAGAGATCATTTTGACTGATCTATTTTTGTGTACCTATGTCAATTATTTTATTTAACATTTGTCTTTTATGTCTTTTCTGCCCAAATAGTTAATAGATTTTTAAGAGAATTAATTTTATGTGCACTATCTATCATGGTATTTTGTACATAGCAAGTGCTTAGAAATATTTGTGAAGATCAATTTGAAAATACCATATATTTTGTCTAAGAGGGGTTTTATTCTGAGCTATTATCCATTAGACTGATAAATCATTTTATTGTACAAAGTCAAGATTTTTAGAAAGGGATCAGGACATGGGAGAGTAAAAACTAACTAGTGAGAAGTGAGTTGGGGAGTGAAGGGGAGAGCTGAATAGCAAGAGGGCACTAGGTTAGAACTTGCCAGAAGAAAAGAAGATGGTGCCACTAGGGAAAACAGAGTGGCCGTTAGAGTAAAGTAAACTGTTAGGCTGTATTATTGTCCCAAATGATTTTCTCCTTCTCCCTCCCCAATCGGCAGATTATACTCTCCCACTCCATTGGCTTTTCATGTGACTTACAGTGCAAATTAAATGTGAATGAAAGTGATATGTTTTACTTCCAAGCAAAACTTCAAAAGATATTGTGGCATCTCTCTAGTGGTCTTTTCTCTCTGCTCCTAGCTTGTCAGGCTCCTTCAGGCTGATTTCAGGATAAAGAGGTAGGTATAGCTGAAGCTGTGCAGCAGAAGCTTAATAGAATCACCAATCATAAAATTACAGTTTTCTGGAGATAACTATGTGGTATACCTCACTACCTTTGTCTAAGCAAGTTTGTTTTACACAGATGGAACCAGAGATACAGCATTCTCAAACATGCAGAGATAAACTGGAGTAATATGTATTTAAAAAAAATAAATGAAATCAAGACATAATGAAAGTGTTGATTGTATGTATAATTAAAGAAAAACTTCTTATGAATTACGAAAATCTTTTTTGAAAATATTATTTTTTATAGAATGTATGAAAAGAACTGTAAATAATTATTCAGTGGATTCTGAAGTTCAAACTAATCAAAGCAGTCAATTATTTGGGGTGTAATAATGTATTCTTTTCATCCCTAAACAATTTTGATTTTTAAGAATAATCAATAAAAACTTCCCATTTTTGAACTTGTATAAAATTCCACAGGTGTTCACCATTTTTAGTAAGACATACTTTGTCATTTTCAGGCCAAAGTTCATCAGTCTGCACACACAAATCAATCATTAGAAAGCAAAATAGAAGCTGAGACTGTGGAACTGGCCTTGACATAATTAGTGACAGGAAAGTCATTAGTGTAGTTCTAGCCTCAGACAATTTCTAGACCAGCAATTTTCAACTGGTGTGTCAAGGCACACCTGTGCTGTGAGAGGATCTTAGGTGTGAAGCAAAAAATTTTAAAGAGCATTAATTATATTATTTTCTAAAGTAGTTCAAGAACCAGTAAATACATTCTTTTTATTTTTTACTATTTTTTTTTGATCAACATAATTTAAGTGTGCCATAGAAGTTCCAAGGCACAAGGTCCAAGTGTTCAATGAGATAAAAATGGTTGAAGAACTCTGATCTAGATCTTGTACAGTGTTTCTGCTCCTGGACTTCCTTAGGGTTTGGAGGCAGCTTCTGGGCCAATAGAAGGAACACAATCATTTAAGTGAATCCAAGTAGTCTCTTGGCTGTGTCTGTATAAGTCCAGAATTATTTATTTTTATGTTCTTTGTTTATCTAATTATAAACCATGGGAAATGAAACTTCTTGGAAGAATCTAATAATAATTACTACCATTATGACAATAGCAGATATTTATGAAGCATTTTCCATGGGCCAGCATATCAAAACATGATTTCTTTGATTAAAAACGATAGATATACAATATGAAATATTTTCATTGAACTATTTAACCTAGCCTTCAGTACATTGTGCCCCATGATTGCACCAATGTGCACGATTATAATTTAATAAAAATTAAAAAAAAATGTTAAAAAAAATGATAGATCGTCCAACCCCTAACTGTACTTATTCTCTCATTTGGAGAACAACACATATTAAAAAATCCCTAAAACACAGATGCTGGCCTGGATGTGGGGAGAAAGGAACTCTTATACAGGGTTGGTAGAACTGCCTGCTAGTATAGCCTTTATGGAAAATTGTATGGAGATACCTGAAGGAACTGAAAGTAGACATACCATTTGATCCAACATTCCCATTATTAGGTATATATATATATCTCCAAAGGGAAAAAAGGTCTTTTTATTAAAAGTACACTTTCATTTAAATGTTTATAGCAGCACACTTTACAATTGCAAAGATGTGGAAACAACCTAAGTGCCTACCAATACATGAATGGATTGATAAAATGTGGTATATATAGCCATGGAAGAAATAGTATCTTTTGTGACAACCTGGAGGGAACTGGGAACCATTCCTCTAAGTGATACATCACAAGAATCAAGAAAAATTCTCATAGTACTTAATACCAAATTGGAGCTAATCTATCCATATTTAGGTGCACATATGGAAATAAATCTCAATGAAAATCAAGCTGAGGGAGAAGGGAGGAGGGGATGGGCAAATTCTCTTGTGTACACACTATCTGGGTGAAGGGTAGACCTGTAACTTTGACTCAATCTGTAAAAAAACAAAGTATGTAAACAAAATATGTATATCCCCTAATAAACTAAAAGTTGAAAAAAAATACAAATTAAAAAAAAAAAAGAAGAAAGTCCAATCCCATTACCTAGGCACAACAGGAATTTTGTTGTATTATTCCATCAAACATGAGTGAAATGAGGACTAGCTGGCTTTAGGGACAATTCAGACCAAACACTGGAAGCCCACAAGTACTCTCTTTCCACTTCTCTGTCTCTTTCTATCTCTGTATATTGTCACCATTTTTCCTATTGCATACTGGCCTCTTCCATAGGCTGTTTGGGGGCTCATATCTTTCCAGCTGGTAATCAACAATTTCCAGTTTGCCTAACCTGTTTGTAGTTTCAGTGCTGAAAATCCTGCATCCTCAGAAAACCCCAATTGTGATAAAACCTGGAAAGTTAGACATCAGGGAAGACAGGGGCTTGCTCCTCAGGTTCTAGTTTAAAGTACAGTTTAAGTCTGTCTTGATGGGGTCATGTGCCCACCAGTCAGGACCAGTCATGGTGATATGGGTATGAGCTACTCTGTTTAAACCAGTTTAAATCGGGTTCCACCTGGATGTGCCAATCATGGAGCCAAGGGAGGCAAGTTGGGTCACATGATGGCCTTTTCCACATTGACATTATCCAGGGTACAAGTACTAGCCACACCTAATGTTCACTGTCGGCTTGAGTTTGACACAAACCTAAGGTCTGCATCTAATTTAGTCTTTACCAACCCTAAAAAGGAGTACTCTTGTCTCACTTATCGAGGAGGGAGCTGAGATATCCTCAAGAGGCAATGAGAACAATAAGTGAAGTCTAAAATGCCCTCACAAGTCTTTTCTGGCACCTGATTTATTTAAGTTCTAAGTTCTAGTTTAATGTTGATTTTATTTTGCTTGTAAGATTGTCTCTGACCGTTCAATCCCATGTTTATCCCTTTCTCCCTACGGCATTGATTTTTTTTTTTTAAGGTGAGATGCATTCTTTAGCTTCAAGAATGCATCTTTTTATTTTATTATTATTTTTATTTATTTAATTTTTTTATTAAATCATAGCTATGTACACTAATGCAATCATGGGGTACAATGTGCTGGTTTCATATACAATCTGAAATAGTTTCATCAGACTGGTTAACATAGCCTTCATGGCATTTTCTTAGTTATTATGTTAAGACATTTATATTCTACATTTAGTAAGTTTCACCTGTACCCTTCTAAGATGCAACGTAGGTATGATCCCACTAATCACCCTCCCTCTACCCATCCTCCCTGCATTTCCTTGCCCCTTTCCCCATATTCTTGTACTATAATTGGATTATAGCCTTCATATGAAAGCTATAGATTAGTTTTGTACTAGGGCTGAGTACATTGGATACTTTTTCTTCCAATCTTGAGATACTTTGCTAAGAAGACTATGTTCCCACTCCATCCATGTAACATAAAAGAGGTAAAGTCTCCATCTTTCTTTAAGGCTGCATAATATTGTATGGTGTACATATACCACATTTTATTGATTCATTCGTGGGTTGATGGGCACTTGGGCTTCTTTTGTGACTTAGTGATTATGAATTGTGCTGCAATGAACATTCTGATACAAATATCTTTGTGATTTTTGGTCTTCTGGATATATACCTAGTATAGGAATTAAAGTTTCAAATGGCAGGTCTATTTTTAGATCTCTAAGCATTCTCTAAATATCTTTCTAAGAACGTATTAGTTTGGAATCTCTTGGCATGTCTGAAAAGTTCTCTTTCATAATCCCATGAAGAAGAGACTCTGTGCCTTGTGAAGCCACTTTGTCGCTTTCAGGGATCCCTATAAGGCAAATATTGGTTTTCTTTGAATTATCCCAGAGCTCTCTGAGAGAATAATCTGCTTTTGCCATCCATTTCTCTTCCTCTTTGAAAGTTTGGGAGCATTCGAAAGCTTTGTCTTCAATGTCAGAAATCCTTTCCTCTGCTTGCTCCATTCTATTACTGAGGGATTCTATTGTATTTCTCAGATCTTTGAGGGCTGCAAATTCTTGTCTCAATGTGTCAAAATCTTTGGTGATTTTGTCTTTGAATTCCTGGAATTCTTGAGACAGCTTTTGAAATGTTCCTTAAATTTCTAATTCTAACTTTTCCTCTATTTTATTGGTCTTATTTGCAATCCAAATTCTGAATTGTTTCTGACATCTCAGCCATGTGTTTATGAATGGATCTTCAGTTGTGTCTGCCAAATTGTTCCTTGGGGTGGATGATCTACTCTGGTTATTGATGTTACTGGAGCTTTTCAGCTGATTCTGCCCCATAATTACTTTACACCATTTAGCTAGTTGAGCAGATAAGGAGAAGTTGGGTTGGGGGCGCCAGGAGTAGTGATTGGCCAGTCTTTTGCCCAAAAGCTGGGACTGGTGAAAGTACCTTTTCCCCTAGAGCTTTGCCAATGACCCGTACAGTGCTATGGCCTTAGAAACTGGGAACCTTCTTGGTGTGGTGGGGCTAAGTGGCTCAGTCTTATTTTCAGCTGGTCTCTGTCTTACCCTAGTGAATCAGTTACTCTGGGTTGAAGTCTCAACTGTGGAGAATTATCGGCAATTGGGTCACCCTGCTCCCCACAGGCAACAATTAGAAAAGGACAATCAAACCTTTCCAGAACCAAACACCCAGGGTACCACTTTGGATAGTCCTAAAGTGGTTGGCCCATTTCAAGAGGTCCAAATCAAATGTCCCAGTCAGCACTGGTCTCAGGTGGGAGAGTTTAAAAGGTCTCTGCAATAAGATAGGGAGAGTCTGCTGGCAGCTCGAGTATGACTTGCTCCTATGCTCCGTGAGATCAGAAGGACCCACCAAGCAAATAAATTAGTCTGGGAAAGTTGATATCTCCTTCCTCACCTTGCACCTCTGTCACACCCAGTCACTGGTAACCCCGCAGGGCTGTGACCCAGTTCCCTTCAATGAACAGATGCTCCAGGGGGTTTGCACCTGCCTGAGTCACAGGGACTCCTCAGCCAGGCCACCACTCTCTGCCAGTATCCAGCAGGGGAAGGTGAGACCTGAAAACCTCAGGGGCTTAATGAGGGTTGGGATGTTTCACTCAGTTCCAGCCCTTCCCCTGATTAATGATTCTGACAGAACAGAACAACTTCACGGAGTTTGTTTCTGTCCTGTGTATTCTTTTGCCCAAAAGCTGGGACTGGTGACTGCACCTTTTCCCCAGATGCTGTTTGAGTAACTCTGCCTTGTCTGTGCCACTTCCCAGTCTCGACTGCAGTTTCTGAGTCTCAGTGAAACAGTCCCCTGGGTCAGCCCTGCCCTGGGAGTCTGCTGTCTCTGTGCGTGTGTATTCTAGTCCCCGCGCTCCACCCAGGCCGGTACTGCCTCAGGCATACCCTTTAATCTTGGGACCTGTTTCCATCCCAGATCTGTTCTGCCAGTGGCTGCTACTGGAGAAGATGCCCAGCTTCCTCTGTTTGCCCAGAGAGACTGGTAGTGTCCTTTCAAAATATCCCCAGGGGTGTGAGCTCTATTGTTCCCACCATGGCTTCTGTTCTGTGCCGCTGCTGTGTGGCCCTCTCTTCTCTCCCGGGCCAGAGAATCAGCACAGATCAGCAATAGCCCATGCCCTGTCCACACCCCTTGAGAAAATGCCCAAGAATCGGGACTTCACAGGGGACAGGCTTCCAGACCTCGGGGTGAGAGTGGAGGGGAATGCTAGGAGTTGAAAATTGCAGGTAGCAAATATATACAGTTTTACGCCTGGCAGGAGAGTGCCATGCATCCTAGTAGGGGAAGGAGGTCAGGTTTTTAGAGAGTCTCTCCCATGGGATAAAATGGGAGGATATTTGAACTCCACTCGCTTGTTTGTGTGGAATATACTGTGAGCTGTTCTTGTGGGGGAGGGGACTCCCGTCCACTTGGCAATGGTTTTTGTGCCTTTTGTTTGTATACTTGGGGTCACAGCTCATCTCAGCAGGGTTGATGTGTGTTCTTCAACCTTCTCTCTTGGCTCAGATCCAAACCATTGGCTTTCTTGCTAAATTTCTGTCCTTTAACTCTCCTTCTGGACTCTCCTTCTGTGCAAAGCTGGCTACAGACCGCCATCTTGCCTCCACTCCTCTTATTTTTATTTTCGTGAGACAGAATCTCACTCTGTTGCTCAGACTAGAATGCTATGGTGTCAGTCTAGCTCACAGCAACCTCAAACTCTGGCCTCAAGCAATTGTGTTGCTTCAGCCTCCTGAGTCCCTAGGACTACAGACACCTGGCTAATATTTCTATTTTCAGTAGAAATGAGGTCTTACTCTTGTTCAGGCCAGTCTTGAATTGCTGAGCTCTAGGAATACCCCTGCCTCCTATGACACTGATTTTTAACTTTTTTCCCCATGAGACAAAGTCCCACCCTATGCCCCGAGCAGAGTGCAATGGCATCATAGCTCACTGCAACCTCAGACTCGGGCTATGGGCATCCTGGTGCCTCAGCCTCTGGAAGCCACTGGGATTACAGGTGCTAGTCATAGCAGCAGGCTGGGTTTTTCATTTTCTTATGAGTTGGGGTCTTACTCTCGTTTAGGCAAGTCTTGAACTCCTGAGCTCAAGGAATTCTCCCTCCTCCCATAGTATTGGGATTACAGGCATGAGCCAGTATACTCAGCTGATTTTAAATTTTTAATTATATTTTTGTTACATGCATTTTTGTTTTAAAAAACAGGGTCTCCTCAAGAAGCTTCTATTTTAAGTTCTTCTTGAATACTATGTGGCCCGTCTCTTTGCACAACCAGATTCTTGGTCAGTATTCATCCAATGCTATGACTTTGGATTTTATATTTTTAGGTTTCACCCATTTTTTCCAAGGGTTGTGTTTATGTGAGTGTGCACATGAGTGTGCATTTCTTATACTTAGATATTGTTGGACTTGAGCTAATTTTAAATTTAAAAGACCTTTATTTTTAGTATCATTTTTATTGTTTGGCTTTGGCTTGGTGCCCATCAAATATTTTCCTAAATAGGTACAATTGTAGAAAAAACATGACATGATAATTAAAATATAGTCAGTGCCACTTATTCTGAAGTCAAGTAAGTGGGAGATATCATCCAGGCAAAGAATTAAAAAAGTGCAATTTAGAAATATATTTAAAGGCTGCTTATAAACACTTAAGCAAAATGAGAAATCTGGAAAACATTTTTTATGCTAAATGTTTGCAGAATATTAAAGGAATATTTGTTGAAAAGTCATTTCACAGAAAGTTGATTTCCAACCTACTTACAATATCTTTTAGTGTCCTATGAATTATTTTTAGATGACATTTTGTTTTTAAATCTAAAAAGCAAGTGCTTTAAAATAGACTTGTGTACCAGAATGTTTATTGCAGCCCAATTCATAATTGCTAAGTCGTGGAAGAAGCCCAAATGTCCATCGACCCACGAATGGATTAGTAAATTGTGGTACATGTATACCATGGAATACTATGCAGCCTTAAAGAAAGATGGAGACTTTACCTCTTTTGTGTTTA